>OZ038378.1:164218333-164320681 GCA_964036045.1 Eutreptiella sp. 'Long Island Sound 2002'
GGGGCGGCGCCGGGGTGAGCCCTGACCAGCCCTAATCGCTGTGCCGTAGTGCGCTGGAGCGTTGGGGGGGCGCCAGAGCGCTTGGGGGGCGCCAGAGCGCATTTGCACATAGCGTTGGGGCAGTGCGGCGCCCATCCGCTCTCCTGGCGGACCGTACTGCCCGTATACAGCGTCAGAGGGCGGTGCGGGCCCGAACCGCACGTGCGGGCCGCGCCGCCCATGCCTGGAGGGGGTCGGGGTCCGGTGGGAGGTCTGGGGGGTCTGCGGGGTGTCGGGAGAGGGGGTTCGTGTCCTGTGAACAAGGCTGGGGCTGGGGCAGGGGCAGGGAGGGGGGGGAGGCAAAGGCCTCTCACGGCCATGACGCATGGTGCATGCACACGAGGAAGGAGGGGCAAGGCCTGGACCCCCGCCGCGTATGGGGGGTCCCTCTGTCAGCCACGCGTCTTCCCGTCGGCGGCTACGGCAGCACACCTCGGTGGCGTTGGCTACCTGTGAAAGGAGGTGGGGGGCGTGGAGGGGCGGCGGGCACGAGTGTGGCTGCGGGGGCATGGCGAGCGCGTGGGGGGGGGGGGGGGGGGCTGTGAGCGTGAGGGTGGGCGTGCGCGCGAGGGGGTGGGGGTGCGGTGAGCTCAGCCGCGAGCGCCACCGTGCGGCTGACCGGGGCAGAGGAGCGGCTGGGGCTGGCCAAAGTCGGCCGGGGAGCCCGGGGCGCTCGTGGTGCTGGGGGCCGCGGTCAGCGATGGGGCCCGCACCCTGCTCGGCGGGGACGAATCCCGCCGAGCATCATCCACGGGGGCGAATCCTGGTGGAGGCGGGGGGAGTGCCGCACCGTCCCCTCGCGGCCGAACCGGACCGGGACGGGCCCCGCCGGATGGATACCGGGGGGGCGGAAGGGGCTGGGCATCGGGGCTCCGGGGCCCGGGTCCTGGTAGTGCGTGGGCCGGCGCGGGGGAGACAGGGCGGGCCCTGGGGCTGCGGCTGGGGGGGGGGAGGGGCGGGAGGGCTGTGCTGGCTCGGGGCCGAATCCCGAGTGGCCTCCGGGGGCTGGGCGAGGGCCCCCGAGGGCGGCCGCTCCATGGGGGGGGGGGGGGTGCTCCCTGCCCGGGGGACGACGGGGGCCCCTCTTGAGCGAGGGGGGGGGGGCGGGCGTGTATCGCCCGGTGTAGGGCCATGTCGATTCATGGCCGCGCGGCATGGGACTATATCCCCAACCCTCCGCGCCGGAGTCCCTTTTTTGGGGGGGTTGAGGGGGGGGGGGGGGGGCTGGCGGTTGTTGTGTGCACCCACCCATGCGGGGGGGGGTCGCCGGTGGGAGCTCCGTCCGGCTTGGCCGAAAAAACCCGGTGGCGTCCCCTGGGCCCGTGGGCCCCTTCGAGGAAGAACCTCGGATTCGCCGGGGGGGACTCCGCTATATGGTATGGTATGGTATGGTATGGTATGGTATGGTATGGTATGGTATGGTATGGTATGGTATGGTATGGTCTCGTATGGGTACCACGTCTCTCTGCAAGCCTGGTTGGGAATCCTCAGGGACTCGCCTCAAGGGATGCTAGATTTGAGTTGTTTCGCCCATTTCCTGCTGTCTGACAGGAGTATGCTGATAGAAGATGCAGCATTTTAAGCAGCCTCCAAGATAAGACGGCCAAGTTGAGCGCTTCCATCAGCAAAGATCTGTCTGCCGTTGCAACGTGTGGCCAGTTTGTGCAATCTTCTTCCCACCTACAGGTCGAAGAGGCACATCCACACCCACAAAAACTACCAGGTTCATTCATCGGAGACTAGGGAGTTTCGTAGGTTAGCAAGAAAACTGCCAAGCTCAAGGGGCGATACTCGATTGCAGGCATGTGCTTCTCACTCAGAGAGGCACAGTATGCATGCTGCCGTGTCTCTGTCCAGGTTGTAGAGGTCTTAGTGATGATGCATCCTGGAGCTTGTCACCACAGTGTCACCTAGTGCCATTCAAGCACTAGGCCCCTTGAGCAGTCCTATAAAATAATGCCTATAACAATTGTGGCATGGTCTGGCCCGTTTCTCTGTTGCCCGCGGTCTGTTTTTCTTGAGGATTTAAGTTCCTTTTTTCATGAAACATGTCCTCCATTAAGACGCGTTGATGGCGGCGAAGCATTGAGCGAATCCATTTTAGGTATACAATGGAGAGTATCCCATTCCTTTTTCTCTGACCAACCAAAGGTCACCAAAAGGGCCCCAACCCTTCAGGAAATCTGGTGGACCATCTTGTGTTCCTTGAGCGTTCCGGTGATGAAGCATCATCATCTCAGTGCAGCACCTGTCAAGCAGGTGTTTGCTGCCTCACAGTCTTCCTGCGATGGTCTGTTGGCTGTCCACTGGGGCCTGCACAATCCTCCACTTGGGATTTCAGGAATGGTGTTCGGAATCGATCTTGCCAGGATTTGCTATCAAGGCGCTTGCAAACATTTCGCGGAAAGCCAATAGAGATTCGAGCTTGAGGAGTTCCACGGCCATCAATAGGCGGTGGTGTCCGGCCTTGAGCACCAGCTCGCTGGGATGCCACAGGTCTGTGTCATTAGGGCAGTCCGCCCATGTGCTTGCAAAACGGATATGAGCATTGCATATCCAAATATATTATCAGCCAGAATGTTTACGAAACCAATCTTGTATTGTTGTACAGATCTGACTTGCTGACAGGTGAGAGCGTGTGCAGCATCGCAGGCGATCAACTGCTCGGGGTATTTCCAGCAGCGGTGTTGCCACGCAGGTTTATGGTATTTGTGGTGATGGAAGCAACCTAGGGCAAGCGAGGGCTCCTTGAGGTTTTGTTCTCAACCATACCTTCCAGTAATTTGCCACGCGGACCTGCAGCAGCAGGGTTTGGCAGGCTCTCCCAATTTATGGTGCCAGATGGTTGCACGCAGGTGTTGCAGGCATTCAGACATGGTGCGCGGCATTTCCACGGAGCCTCCTCATTTTGCGATTTCGACAAGAGGTTTGGGAGCTGTTCAGCTGGCAGTGGTTCCAAAGCCTGTTGCTTGCCAGCTTGTTAGGATCATCTCATCCCAACCCAACCGTTGGAGTTGATGAAAGCAGCCAGAAGTAACAAGGGAGGCCAGATCTGCTCTCTTCATCATTTGCAGATCTGGTACAGCTTTCATCCCTTCTCAAGTCCTCCAATTCCACACAATGCCGACCAGTTTGCCATCTATGGTCCAAGTAGATCTTCCTCCATCCACTCATCCACTCATCCACTCATCCTTTCATCCACTCATAGTGATATTGTCCACGGTGTTTGCACTGAGACAGTAGTGCACATTTTTTGGGAGTCTTGCATGACAGTTGAGTGAGGCAGGCCGCTGAATACTGTGGGTCTATTTTCAATGTCATTCCGGATTCTGTGGCAGCACTGCTGCCTCCGAGGGGGCCAGCACCCCGCTTTGTCATGTGTTTCTTGCAACCATTGATGTCCAGGGGGTTTCTGCGAGAAATCAGTTTGCAATTGTTATAGGTTTCTCTCCCACTTTTTTTGGTGAGAACCTGGATGTTGTACAGTTGCATGTGCTGCATCTGCATTGCATGCGTGGTACATGGCCAAGCTGCTGATGGCATTCTATTGGCTTTGTTCGACGATTTTGGGAGACATTCCTGTGGTCTAATTCTTTTTTCTCATGCTCTTTCCTGTGCCTCGTTTGAACATGTATTGCCGTTTATTTAGGCAGTTGGTTCTGTGGCCGCGCAGATGGGGGGGCGAGGGGGTGGTCCAGAATTGTGTTGTTAGACCACCGGCTACAGGGTTTTGGGTGGTTTTCTGTTGTGTGGGGACTTATGGCCTCGTGCTGAACACCTCTGCCCCCCCCCCCCCCCCAGCCACCACCACCATTGGAACAACTCGCCATTCCGCGATAATAAGAATTCTCTCTTCACGACGCCCATGTTTCCAGCCGCCTGTGAGGGAGCCTCACCACGCAGGGCAATCTTTGAGGCAGGAACGCTCCAAGCCAATGCTATCCAAGGGGCCGTCCAACTTCTCCCCTGAGAGTGGGCCCCATACAGCATGGATTATGAAGCCATTTGACTCTTTCTCACTTAGGGGACATGGTGCGACAGGGACCATGTTTACACAGTGACTGTTGATATTGATATCGGTGCGCAATCAGAACAATGTACTGAGAGAGGACAGGTATGGCCATCATGTACAAGGCAGGGGTTCTTTAATTTTGAGGAGGGGGCATGATGGTGGTCTGTATTTCATGGGCAAATAAAATGGTATTCTAACGCGCTTTTCAACAGGCGTATACTGATATGAAGATGGGTGGTATAGGACAAGGATTGAGCAATTATGTGCTCACCTTTGGCATCGGTACATTTTGTTCCCGGCATCTCTTAGAGGATGCGTGGCCGGAAGGCATACCCTGATGGTTGTGCATACCTCTACTGGGAATTAGGGGACTGTTTTGTGAAACACCCCAGACAGACCAGCAAGTGAAACCATTGCGGACTGGCCATGATTCCGCTCCCCGATCGGGGCCGAACTCAGGACTGGCGGATTATTTGCTCATCTCTGGCATTGGGGTTTGTTTGATGAGGCACTTCCAGTGTGGTGGTGCAAATGGTTGCACCAAAGTCTGTGCACACAGCCTTTTACTCTCAGGCCTGGGTGATTGCTTTCGTGCTGTGCAGTGTGCAATGTGTTGTACCTTTGGTACAAATGTATTGAATTTTCATTCTAGAGCATGGCATGGTCTGCTGTCTTGTCTTGAATGGATGGTTGCATCCTGCACGTTCGTAGAGAGAGCCTTGCCAATTTCCTATGTGCTTTGGACCTTCTATGAAATGATCCGCATGAATTGTGACGTGCAAGACCATTCCTGGCTATCATTGTGTCGCTGGTTAGCATGCCCCAACAAGTGCTTCCCGTGCCTCTCAGAAGCGGAGGGATGCTCCACGAAATGGGGGCTTTGTGGCCATGCATCCACAAGTTTTCTGGATCAACAGCCGTTCTGCAGGTGGAATGCTTGTCAGTGGCAATGGAATGCCCACCCCCAGGGCTCTTCTGGTCGCCACCCTGCTCTTCACGATTGCCGTGTGCCAGAAAAGTCGGGCGTGTATGGCCATCCACGGCCTTGAAGAGGGCGCGATTTATGCCAAAGCATAGCAACCGTTGTCCCTGTTCTGATGCAAACTAAACCAGACCATTTGTACATTTGCAGCTGCAGATACCCGTTGCGGTGCTTCCCCCATTCCTGAAATCGCGCGTCTGGGGTCCCCTCCAGGCCCTCTGGGGGTCCTTCAGGTCCGGTCCATGGAGCAGTTTGTGGGGCATGGTGCGGTGTGGTGCAGTCCTGGACGCCGGGTGATGCAGATCCCCTCAAGGCGCAACGGGCGGCACAGCCAGACACCCATACTATCCGTCTGGTGGCCTCTTTTGGGTGCCTGGCAGATTGCTCTTGGGTGTTTCTTTTATGATTTCAGCTCGTGGGTTATGACTGCAGCCGGTGGTGCTGTCATATATATGGTTTGTAGTATAACGTCTGAAAGAATTGACAGGAATTTGTGACATTTTTTTAGGAAGCTCCCAGTTCTTAAGTGCTAAGAATGAGGACATTGCCAGGGTGACACCGAGTTCGCTTACCGAGTTCGCTTCTCATTGTGCGTCTCATTGTTTGTTGAATCCACATGGCCAGTGGGGTGTTTGAGGTTCTGCAGTTACTTGCCCATCATGGTTGGACACGTCTTCTTCAACCTTTTGCGCATGATCAGGGATTTTCCGTTTTAATCCAAATCATGAAATATGGTCCTCAGTTTCCTTTCTGGGCAAATCCTCGTAGCGATCCAGTAATATCTGTGTGGGTTCGTCGCCTGGACGCGGTGAATGGATGCATCCACCTCGCCGTGTCTGTTTCTCCCTCTTGGTGTGACGTTGTAGGATATCCAGGTGTTGCCTGGACGCCATGTGCACCCTCCCCATTTTCTTTTGGCAGCCATTGCTGCTGGTCTTCCCCAAGACTTCTTCCTGTTGACTGAGTTCAAGGACTGCATTCAAGGATTCACTGGACAACTGTGTGCACACAGGCATGGTGCGGGAAACATTCCATTTGAAGAAAGGATGTCTGTGTTTGCTACCGTGTAGCGCTGTGCTGCACCCATTGTGGCTGGAAATTTCAGCGGTCCCGCAGCGTAAGGTGGATGATGACTGATTCACAGTTCATGGGGGAGAATGTGTCGTAAATCAATGTGTGCATGTGGGTTCTAACACGTTCGACGTATTTCTGTGGCATCTCCTCAGTCTTTGTGTAAACCCAACGGTTCTGATACGATTCGCTGCATCTTTTTGCTGACCGCCAGGTGCGGAGGATTGGCACGAAACTACATTTGTGCGTGCGTAGGAATCATGTAGTGCCGGCCTCTATGAACCGCCTTTGACATGCCGGCATATGTTGTGTCTGTCCCTACGAGTTCTCTCCGCTGACAAAGAGAAGCTATCCATCCCTAACACGGCTAGACGCACATAGCCACTTCAGCTGCCAGCCTTGGTGCCAGAGGACCGCCTGCAAGACGCATGCGCATGCGTGGGCCCCACGGCATGCCCATGGCGGTGCTCCAGTAATATCGCATGGTGGATTGCTCTCGCTCACAGGACCCTCCAATGCAGCGTTTCGGCAGCAGTCAAAGTGGATTTTTGTCTGGACCTGCTGTATATGGGGTACGTTACAGGGGCCACACAGGCAACACTGCTGACATAGAGTCTGCAAAGCTCTTCCTCGGAGCTTTTTGTATCGTATCGCTGGTTTGTATACAGGCCTGGACCGAAAAAGAAAGTTTGTACTGTGCTTCCATCCACATGGTTCAACGTCACAGTGTGGTACAGGGTTTGTGGGTTTGCATTCTTTCAGAGCTCTCGCTGTTTTCTGTGCACAAATTCGGCCGGTCCCAAATCGGGCACTCCCCTGGTGGCGCCCACATGCAGCATTGCGAGCCCCAGCTCCAGCAGGCCATGGAAGAGCAGCTTCGTCTCGAGTCCATATGACAGCACTGCAACAGGCAGAGGAAGAGAAGAAGATATTGAAGATATCGGTTGCAGCGGAAGCACCAAGGTGGCAAGCCGGCACGGGCACTAACGGGTATGAAGAGCGTAGGGGTCCAGTTGCGGCATTCTGCTCGTGCTTCCAGCGTCGAACTGTGCAGACCCTCCTGCACACGTTGCTTTTCGCATGGATTGGGACTTGCACATGTGAGCAAATTGCTGTCGGCACCCCTCTGCGGAGCTGCACAGAGAGTGTGCTTCTATCCCTGTAAATACCCAGCAACTGGCCCCTTTCCCGCCCTGCCCTTGTCTTTCCCCTGCCCTGGTCCTTCCCCTTTGGTTTTGATGAGGATTGGTGCACGTGGACAAGTAGTGCCTCTAGAGCTTATCCTTGCTGTTCCCATGTATTGCGTATGGGTGAGGATTACCAAACGACCATGCAACAGGGACCTCCCTGTGAACAAAACAGCCGGATCATGAGACACTGTGATACTGTTGCGGCATGGATCCCAGCTTGAGGGGCTGCGGGGAGTCATGGAAAACCTCGTGATATGGCCAAACAACCATCAGCACGCTATGGATTTGATTTGATGCCATGTCCACTTTTCCTCTTGCATGTGTGTCAATCACACCCTCTACTGGTCAACTGGTTTTGGGATCAAGTTGGCAATCTGCATCTGGTTTGCCAGGCACCACACATGCACGCATGCATTTTGCAAGTTGCCAAGCAGTGTAGAGGTTGGTTGTGGATACTGGTGTTGTGTGGGCCATGAGTGCAAGTTCAGTGCATCAGTGGACCCCGTGGTCAGGCATGCAATTCTATTTGATGCCAACTTGCGGCTTTGCCCCACTGCAGTTCCCATGGCACAGGTGGAACGTGCGCAAGAGTTCAGCTCTGCAGCACTGGATGAGCAAGGGAGTAAGTCCCTGTGATTTTCTGGACAAGCTGTGGACTCGTAGTGCCATGTTTTTTTGTGCCCGCACCAGTGCCGAAGATGGTGTCAATGTCAGTGGCCTTGCCCAATGTAGGCGACCTGCGAAGTTGTCCTTTCAGAGTGTGTGCCTCGTGTACCCCCACCTTGTCTTCTTGCATCAGCTGATGGAGCCCGCGGTGACGGACAACAGCTGTAGCAGGAAGGGGGGGTTCTGGGGTCATCATGGGGGGGTCTGTCCGAGAGGACTGGGCCCTGGCAGCAGCCAGACCGATCAGCGCGCACTTGAACAGAGCTGCTGGCAACAGTTCACAGCAGAACGGCAGGAGGCAGATGTACCTTCTTTCGGAGTTGCAGGGCTACCTGATGACATGGAGCTGGTGGTGCCAGTCTGGCCACCGGGCACAAAGGGCGCGCCTCCTTTGCTGACCCACAAATGCCTTTTGCATGTGAAAGACCACAGGCCTCCGAAGACAGGGGCAGGGACACAACTGTGTTTCCGAACATTTCCGTATAAAAAAAAGCTGCTTGCCATGGTCTGTGGTTTTCAGTTTATATTTGATGGTGGTGCACACTGTTTCAGCGTCCCCCACAACGCCTGCATTGGTATGCCTCTCAGATATGGTCTGTACACATGTGTGGGGCCAGCCCAATTTTCTGATTCATGGCATTTTCCTGCAGTCCCCCCCTCCCCCCTAACCTGTTTATCATCCATAAAAGCATAGTTCCAAGCAGACAGCCAAGTGTGGTGCTGCCTTTGTCCACCCCCATCCCATGACCATGGTGACCCTTCGCCAGGGGAGGGGGGCTGGGCACCTTGGTGAGCACTGCAATCAGGAGTAGCAGGAGCAGCAGGCTCAGGCAATCAGGAGCTATTGTGTCGTTATCTACAGGTATACGCCACTGATGTCCATAGTCGCATCATGCAGTGAGCTGGCATGAGCCCCTGGAGGAAGGGTTCTGTACCACCATCACCTGAACCTCCACTGTGCCCCTAGCCCCTTAGAACATTTACAGGAGTCTGAGCTGTGGAAGCAGTGTTACCAACCCCATGCTGGTTGATGACGTCTTACGAAATTGAGCCTTTTCTCTTTGCATCACACACCGTTGTTTTTTCCCCCCCCAGCTTTTAGTCTTTCTCTTGTTCCAACGGCACACTCGGATGCATGCAGGTGCGGGAGTCTGGCTGCATTTCCTGCTGGTCCGCAGCTTATGTTTACTGAGTGTTATGTCTACTATCACATCGCTTCGTGGGACCATTGTAGCGTGGGATGGCTCTGATCCGTGATTCTGAGAATTTTCTCAAGTACATTTTGGTAAGAGGGCTCAAGGGCTTGCTCGGGCCTGGATCCTGCAGAAAAATCCCATGGACAGGATGCGAGCAAGGTACACATTGCTCTCCATGCTTCTGTTTCAGTGCAGATTGGAATTTCTTTGGCTGGCACACATGTTCCCGCCCCATCTGACCTACGCTGGGGTAAAGTTCCAGGACTCAGATGGTCTGCATTCATAAGCGATTTCCCATTAGCTTCCACAAAAAGGGGAGGAGGAAACGTGACTGCTATTACATTGCTTTGTGGGACAATCGTAGCATTGGGCAGCTCTGATCCTTGATTCCAAGAGATTTCTGGTGCCTTTTGGTGCGAGGGCTTCGCCAGCTTGCCATGGCGCCATGGCGTTGACCCCCCCCCCCAAAAAAAAGATGGGGAGGAGGGCATGTAGATGGCAATCCATGTCACCATGATGGCCACAAATGGTTTTTCATGCTGTGCCAGAAGCTTCTTGATGATCGCACTACCATGGCCCATTCAAGCATGTCAGGCTGATGCATGCTGCACGCATGACATTGCAGCAACGTCTGTGTATGCGTGGCTGGTTGGTGCTGCCGGGGACGGTACCGAAGGTAGAATATCATGCAATCTGCAGGGGGAACGGATTAAACACCTGCCTTTCCTCCGAATAGCCCGTCTCCCCTCCCCTACGCTTCACTCGCTTTTGGATCCCCGCATTCGAGAACTTGCATTGGGTGAATCAAGGCAACGTTTGGTTTGTTGAACAGTGCCCTCCCTCCCTCTTGCCCGTTGGTATGTCAGCAGAGGCTATTCCTTAAGATTCTGTGTGAAGTGGAATCTGTTGCTGACTGGTCTTCTTGAAGGTTGAGGGTGCTGACCGCGCGGTGCGCGCGGTGCGGCGTCAGCCCGGTGCGCACAATATATGCTCACACTAAAAGTTGCTGAAACGTGGCCAGTGTGCACTGTATGCAATGGTTGGGTGATGCTATTGGCGTGCATGGGTAAAACACACTTTGGGGGCATTATCTGGGGGGAAGTGGTGATCATGCATGCACAAAAGTTTCCCATTTCAATGTATTTTCTCCACGTCCCTGCCTACCTTCCGAAAGGGTGTACATTGCACCGAGGGGGAGCATTAGCGTGCTGGGTGCGCACCGGGCATCTTTTTTTGACCAATCCCCACCCGTGCCTGTTTTTGCCCCCACCTCACCAAACAATTTGGAGTACCTTCTCGCCATGGCTAAGAATTTGGCCCATCCTTTGCACCCAGTATTTGACGATGGCAAGGGTGGTGGTTGGAAGTGGTGGGAGTGACATTTTGTGTTGTTGAATTCTCATATTTCGGCTTATGCAAGGTGCCTTGCAGGGAAACTTTGCGGTGTAGTGCGGTCTTTTTGGGGGACTTCCCAAGGTGAGGATAAACCTGGGGCTAGAGATAAGATACTTAATACAAAGGTAGCGCGCCGGGCATGTGCTGGGTGCGCGCTGGGCAAAGGTGCGTTTCATCACCCTCGTTGGCATTCGCTGGAGGAGTTGCATGTGTGCAAATCAAGTATACAACGTAGTCAGACCGACCGACCATATGGTTGCAGAAGCATGGCAAGGGATGCAGCTGTGAGCAAGGGTTGGTGCTTCTCAGTAATGGGTGTCTGAATTCAATGCAATACCTGCATCATGATTTTAATGTGGCCCTGGAATGACCAGTTTCTGGCAGATGGAATGGAAGCAGGGGATTAAGAGGGCTTAAGAGGGCAGGAGAAAAGAGGTCCTGCAGAGCAGAGGGCAAAGAAGGCACAGGGAGAGGACAGACGAGAGAGAAGAGGAGAGAGAAGAGGAGAGGGCTCTCCAGGTGAAGGGCGTCACAAGCTGACGCGTGGCCAAGAGGCATACCCTGATGGTCGAATGTACCACTACCGGAAATCTGAGGGATCGTTTGTCAACGCCTCAGACCAACTGGCATATCAAACCATCATGGACCATGGCATTGCCATGATTCCGCTCCCCACTCGGGGCCGTACGTTGGAGTGGCGGATGATCAAAAGCAAAACCAGTTTTTGGCAGTCTAATGGGCTCAGGCTCCCCGCGGAGGCACGCTGCACAAACACCGCATGAGCACATCAGTGCCGACCAAAGTATTTATGCACCCCCATGTGGCATCTTCCAGGACAAGTCACAGGTGCTTCTGGCCCCAAGAGCGAAGAGGCTCAGACTCAAATGGGTGACGAGACGTGTGCAACGCATGCACATGGAAAACAGCCTGACTCCACAATCGCATCAACACAGATGGCCTCGTACAAGGCTTGAGTCATGCGCAGCCATGGTGGCAGCATGTACAGGCAACGTCGCAAGGTGTGATGAGCAGTGGGGCTGTCATCAGCCACATTGGCAAGGTAAGATATCAGAAGCAGCTGATCCTTCACTACGTCTTATGTCCGCGACCACATCACCTTGTGGGACAATCATAGCATTGGACAGCTCTGATCTTTGATTCCGAGAGATTTCTCGAGTGCCTCCGGGTCAGCGGGCTTTGCCAGCTTGCCATGGCCTGAACCACCCCCCCAAAAAAATGGCAAGGTAAGGCCCTGCTGTGATGTCTATGGTGTCCTAGCTTTGAGAGTTGTGCAGGTGGGATACCTGTGAACCAGACTAAGAAAAGTCTCTATAGACCCCCATGTGGAGCATTTGGTGTATGCACCAGCTTTTGGCACAATTACACTTGCGACTTATTGAGTGATGTATGCCCCCACTTTCTCACAGTTGTCCTTCCCTAGGGACATCACATGCAGCGTTATTCTGTGCACTGCTGCATTACCGGCCCAGAAGGAGTTTGTTTGGGAGGTGGTGTGTATGTTTGTTGCCTATTCCTCCGTCGCTATACCTGCTTGTTCTCCTGGCTTTGGTCTGCAAGTATCCATGCTTCTGTAGTCCTTTAATGTGAGTATGTGCAATACCCTTCTGCACACAGCAAGCATACACAGACGTGCACGGACCCCCAAGAACAGCTTTGGCCAAGCATCTGACCGTTGTTTTTCCGCCCACAATTGTTGTGGTTGAGAATGGCACAGGTGCCGATTGTAGTGAAAAGCGGTGAATGGGAATGGCAATGAGTCCATGGTCAGCTTGGAACCTGTGGCGCATCAGCTACTTTTCCACCAGCCCCATTGGAACTAGCGGGGATGGGGGGCCCTTTGCCACTCCCCTTGGACAACAGGCCCTGCCGATGAAGTGTGATGCTTATGTTTTGACTGGCGAAAATGATGCCCCTGGGCAGCTCTGGAGAATGGAATTTGTTTTTCCCCTTCAAAATATGGAACCCCTGATGGACCTTTCAAATCTATCTGGTTGTGCGCCATCACAGGTTTGCCATTTGACCATTCGTTCCTCTGACCCGGCCTGTACTTGCACTTGAGGGGGGGAGGTTACTTGTTCGGAATGCCACTTGCTCAGTGCGCAGATCGTGCCAAGTTTTGTACATGGGCAACTACCAAAATCCTAGTGTTGGGCCTTTTTCACGAGCTGCCAGGTGTCTTGGGTGGAAAGTGAGTTTGATTCTACTGATGCCATCTGTGTGGTATTAGTTTATGGGGACATCGCATTTTCTGAGTGTCTATCTTTTTTCAGGCTCTCTCTTTTGCCTCTGTTTGTGCTCGCATGGCTTGATGCTTCGACTCGGATCATTTTATGGACTACTTGATCTGTCTTTTTGTTTCTTATACCTTTGCCAAGTGCCACCACCATGCCTGGCCCGTGCCCTCTTCCAAAATTGGGTCAACCAGCTTGTTGCATGGTCACATGGTACCGGAGAGATTTTTTCTCTCCTCTCTAGTGCTTGGCAGAGTGCTCAAGCACCAGAGAGCACCAGAGGTGATGGGTTTGAGAGGGTTTCCTATCTGGTGAGTTTTCCGACACATGCACACGGTGCCCACGCAGTGCAGCGACATCCCATGGTGGGGTCTTTGAACATAACCGGGATAACTTCATTTGCATCACCACACCCAATGTCACTTCAGCGTGGCAGTACCCGCTGCACTACCATGCATTGGTATGCTCTGCAGGCACAGACTCAGGTTTGCCCTTTGGGACGCACGATATATCGACTGACTGTCCTGCGCCCTGCAGCACTGATGCAGAGACCGGGTTGTGAACCCGAGAGCCTTATCGCTACTCAGCGCAGGCCTGTTGTATAAAAAAAAAAGCATCACCACACCCAATGTCTGGGCATCTGTGTTATCAGATGTTGTGTGTGGAAGTGTGTGCAAACCATCCAACCTTCATCTCAGAAGCAAGGTGGTTTTCTACAAAAGAAAGACAGTGCAGCAAGACATTTCTGCATACCTGATGAAGCTTGGGTGTTACTTTGCAGTGTTGTGTTTGCACTGAGGCTTTGCAAATTGGAACCGTATCCATGGCCTGACATCTACCTTGGACATCTTCCAATACTCCAATGGCATTGCATAGCTTTTGCTGTGTCAATGACAAGACAAGAGGCCTTGGAACTGTGCCTGCTGCAACAATGCCTGTTTACTGTGATTTTCAAGCTCCCAACCACCCTCAACTTACCAACAGAGTTGTGTGCTTCTGGTCATCTGTTGTCATTTTGACCTGTTTCAACAATTTGCGAATTTGACTGTCTGGGATGATATGCAGCAAGCAGGTATCGTTTCATCTTCACCGCTATTCAAATCCTGGGGGAGTGGGATTTGTGCAGATTCCCTAAGGTATTCAGACAATTTATTTCCAACATCAATCGACTATCCTGAATGAGATCCTGAAACTCCTTTTTCTATCAATTTCACCTCAAACGCCCCTTTTCTACGTTTTTGCACTCAAAAGTCCACATAATTTCAGGTCAAAGTAGGAGTGAGTTCTCTTTTGATGAAATTGCCAAAAAAAGAGTTCAGCATCAGTACCAGTGTCTCGGGGAAAAGTATGTCTTTAAGATATAGGGAATGCCATGCACGCAGTGCGCACGCAGTGCGAAGTTTTGAATGTCGGCCAATACTAAGACCCTACTTCTGGCCCCTTTTGACAAGTTTTTGGTTCCATACTGGGGTTTTTTTAGCTTCCTATGCATTTGGGATGTGGCACATTTGAATTGTCACCCTTTGTTGCCCAATGTCAACCATTTTTACCCATTTCCCATCCCCCACATTGAACTCTCCCCACTATGGGGACCCCGAGAAGGCAGGGGTGATGTAGCCATACATAGCCCGCGGACCTTGAAGAGTTTGTGGTGCGGCCTTCATCCCCACCACATCACTGACCTCGCTCGCCATCAACAAGTGTGTCGCGCCCACACTCAGAATCACCACCGCCTTCCCCTTCACCCTATTCGCGGTCCCCATCACCCAAGAGACCACGGACAACGCATTCCCCGCGCTCCAAGTCAAGGGACACCTCATCGCCGCCTCCAAGAGCGAAGCCACGGGCACCGAAACACTCTAAGCAAGCGGACTTTACAAGGATGAGTGGTTTGTTCATAGGGACAGTGGAGTACCAAGTTGAAGGCAGTTTCGTTGTTCTCATGTGGGCTTTGCTGCTTCGCTGTGCAACTAGTCAGGTGACAGGTATTCTTGGGTGAGTATCCTGGCCTCTGCGTGCGCAGTATGCACGCAGTGCCCACGAAGTGCACACGCAGTGCGCACGCAGTGCGCACGCAGTGCGCACGCAGTGCAAAGACTTGGCCATAGCACAGCGTCTTCCCCTGTCAATGACAGGGACACCAAAGTCGCCACTCCTGATAGAGCGTACCAATGGTATGCAGCATTTGAGAGATGTTGCATGGTGTAGAATCGTGATATTGATCTTCAGCTTGGCTTTCAAGTTGTGGTTGGAAGATGAGCAGCAGCAGCAACGATAAAAGTATGCAGCAGTAGAATATTGAGTGACAAAATCACCTCGCAGTCGAAGAGAGGTTGTTAGATCAAGCGCAGGTGCGGACACCATACCCCCCCGTTTTCGGGGGGTCATTCGCGTAGCATACCCCAAGGCATGATATTGGATGTCCAACCCCTTGTAAAATCATTCTTTTGCCTGACAAAACAATCCCCCAATGGATTTTTTTATTTTGAGGCCTCTATCCCCCTGAAACTGGATACCATTTTTGGGGGGGGCTTGGGGTTTGGGGGTCAAATTTTTGTGGTTAGAAGGATTTGAACCCTTGTTTAGGCAGTAAACAATAGTTTAATACATGTGTGTGACCCCTCTTGTCGTTAGAACTCACTGAGCTGGGACCCTCGCCGACCCCGAATGCCTTTGTCCAAGATGTTGAGTGCCTGCTGGGGCGGTGAGGGACAGGTGCACATACTTTGCGGACGAGTAGCCGAGAAATTATTCCGCCCCCGTGCCGCAACATGAACAACAGAGTGTCAGCCGGGCAGCACTGAGGCGTCCTGCATGCACTGCGGGTGAGACAACCCCAAGATGCATGCAGAGTGGCAGTGCTTGATTCAGAGTAAGTTTATCAGGGAATCATGGATTGGTCACCGAAATGGAAGCGGCATGGGTGGAGGACCGCGTCGGGGGAGGTGGGGCATCGAGATCTCTGGGAAGCCATCACGGAGATGCGGGAGCTGGGGGGGGGGGGGGGCGGGGGGCAAATTTGCCAGGAGTGGACCCCATCCCATGTGAAAGTACCAGGGAACGAAGGGACGGACCAGCTGGCAGAGGCTGGCAGGTTGCAACACCTGAATAATAAGAGGCATAGGACAGAACCAGAGTGGGAAGTGTTGGGGCTGTACCCCACGGACTCAGGGGCCTCGTCAACGGACGGGGAAGGGACTGGCAGGCGATCAGAATCATCCGAGTTCCCCTGGAGCCTTCGGTCGGTGGGGAGGGAGCCGCACATGGAGGACACAGACCACAGTGCGTTCACAGACACGTCATCAGAAAGCTTGTCGAGTGACAGTGGGTCGGGAGGTTCCTTGTTCAGTACAGATGTCAGTGACACAACGAGAAAGGGAGCAAGATACAGTTACAGGGAATCCCGAAGACCATGTCTGACCTCTGACTGGTACTGATGGACAGCGATGGGAGGTGGCTTCGCCACCTTGGCATGGGACAATACGTGAGAGGCAGCTTCGCCGCCTTGTTGGACACTTTGCACCATTCGACACAATTTAATGAGGGCGAGATTCCCGGGGTGACCGCCAATGCGTCATGGAAGCTAAGCGCCGGGACCCGGTCTGATGGTCGTTTTCCTGACTTTCCTGCTGCTTGCGCAAGGGGGGGGGGGTACAACGTATTGGGTGTTGCCAAGGTCACTTAATGTTTGCCTCGAGTGAGATGTATTGCATATGTACTGCATTGTTGTTTAGACCAATGTTGGCAGTTGGCCCTACTGTAGTCCCACTCCATGATTTGAATGTATTGTTGCGGCTTTCAAATGCCCAGGAACCCAGCCACAAAAACACACCCAGTTGTATACCATTCTTCCCTCATGCTACCCCACCATGAGGCAACATGCACAAGACACCATGACACCATGGTGCACTTGAGCCAAAGTACATCGTCGGATGTTGTGGCTCAGTCCTGCGACAGCTTGTAAGTTTTACAATTGCGTATTTGTGGCTTGCATCATTGAGTGGTGCAATATGAAATTCTGCCGTGTTGTTCAAATTTATATGCAGAGCCGGACTGCATGAATTGTTGTATCCATTCTTTTGCACCAGCTTTGTGCACTCATTCATTCATGGATTCTCAACCTTCAAGTGCTAACTCAATTTCAGCGCTGGAGATACCTCTGAAATCGGAATCAAGTATGATGTTGGAAGAAATGGAGGCTCAAGTGGTCAATGCAAATTTCATGTTGGAATTTCCAACCAGGGGAGAAGATCCTAACGATGAGGACGTATCACCATTGTCACCTTGTTTCCCCCTTGACTCTGGTGCACCATTTGACTCTGATTCTGGCCAGCCAGTGCAAAGCTTTTCTGCTGCTGTGGGAGAGCGTGAGGGCATATCAGTGGATGAATCCAGTGCGTATGCCTCATTCTGTAGTGGCACCTACAATATGAGCTTCTCCATCATGGACATGACAAACAATGATGAAAGGAAACAGGTGTGCAACAAGCAGTGCAACACATGTCGGATGCTGTCATCATGCAGTGTGCGCATCAAGCCCTGCTTCCGCTTTTGCGCTTTTAGCACAAAACTGGCAGACACGAGAGGCATGGAACACAAATGCCATTATGTCGCATGGGAGGCTCGGACAGAACAGACCTCGCAGTTTGAGCATTTATTCGGTTCATGCCCGTGGGACCCCCCCCCCTCCTTCCTACAGCAATTAGCCATTAGCAATTAGCCATTAGCAATTCACAATGTGAAGGACACACATCAGTGGACTAAAGGCTGAAAGTGCCTATGGCGGGGGCATTCAGTCAATCAGAACCCACCATTGCTCTCTCTCCCTCTCTCTACAGCAATTGCCGTGTTGGGTTTTGTGCCAGTTGCAAGTTCGCAGTTTCGGTTTCGCTTGCACTGCTGAAAGCAGCTCCTACAGCAATTTGCTGGCACATCAGTCTGTCAGGGACCCTACATCATGACATCACCAGCACTCATGAGCACAAAAGCACTAGAGCCCAAGCGTCAGCAGCAAAGGAAGTGGACAGAGCAAGTGACCTTGAGACCCTTTGGATAAACGGTTTGCATGACTCATTGATGCTTCCTTACAAAAATAGGAGGGTGCTAGCCGGCTGGCTTTTTTTTGGTGTGTTCTTTGAGGGCCATGCCTCCTTTGCAACATCACTTCCAAGTGATTTTAAGCAGTGCATTACAGTAATTCCCTAGTGGTAAAATTTCTATCTGTTCTTGACTGTTCATATATGCTTCTTGAAACGCATGGAGCGGCACACAGGTGGAAAACCCAGGGCTGGACAGCATCTTGTGACCTTTTGTCTAATGTTGAAGCATGGGGGCTATTTTTGCATGAACTTGACAAGGAAGGCAGAGGTTGGAGTGGGTCAAGGTACCCTGGCATGTAAATGTTGAAGGTAACAATGACGCTAACAGACTTGCAGACATTGGCCGCATGGCACATTGAGTACGCACCGCAACCACCCCTTGCCCCTGAGGCGAAACAACAAGAGGACGAACATTCACCTGCTCTCTTTATCCTAGAATTTCCGGCTGTCATGCCATCATTTCTCAGCTTGAATGCAGCTCGAATTGCTACTTTTCTCGCCTCCCAAAAAGTGGAGCCTACCTTTGATCAGGACAATTCCCCTAGGAGCCTGATCAAGGGGTAAGAGCGTTCGTACGAAGTTGCCAGTTTTGTATGAAGAAAACAACTTGGTATTCAGCATTTTCATATGAAGCATTTTGTACAAACTATATTTCTGTGACAATTTGTGAAGTTTGTGTACAGGAAACTTGCTTGATGTTGCATACTGCTGGGTGTTTGCAGGTGCCTTGCAGTGCATTCCTATTCTCATCCCACGTTCTGAAGATTTAGCTGGATATTTCATTTTTTCATTTTTCAATCAATTGGTGAATTGTTAATGATTTACTTGGTGGTTTTGAAGGTGGTGGTTAGTAATGGCCACCTTTAGGGCAGGAGACCCCAAATTAGGGTGGTGGTTGCTCGCAAGGGACCATCTTATGTGTTTTCACTGTGCAAGGCACTGGATAGGGCAACACAGAGGGATGTTTACAGAGGTTTTGTACCCAAGGGTTTGCTCTCTTTAGGGGGCATTTTGTGAGGGAGTAAAAGCCAACCCATTCCGGATAAAGCCGCCATGACAGCGTGTGATACAGATACTCCCCCCTAAGACCCTACCTGCCCCGGGGTAGTTTAGGGCACTACTGATAAGATCCTAGGCATTTTTGTGGGGGCAGGGTTTATCATTTGCCCAACAAATCAAGAAGACCAACCTGACGATTGGCATGGCTGGACAAGCAATTGAATTGGTGGTCACATGGTCGGAGCCCAATAATGGCGCTATTTGTGTTATAGTTTCATTATGGGTGCAAATTGCTATTCTTTTTGCACTAAAAAAACACCTTTCGGGGAAAATTGGTTGGATTTCATGTCCAAGGGATTTCAAAGGGTGAGGACACACCATACACCCAGGCCGCCAGCGTTAATGACCATGGCAATGCTAGAGGCCATTTGTGTGCATCGGGGACAGATGTAATTTTGGCGCCACTCGGGGTGGGGGTCCAGGGGTTGGGGTTGGGTGGGGTGGGAGTGAATTGTGACATGTCACGATATATACAAAGGGCCATAGTGGGAAATCCGCAGGTCCGAAAATATTGTGACGCTTTTGAGGCCGTGTGTGAACGTTGGTGTACTGTCATGTTTGTGACTGTCACATTGCGTTTTTTTGTGACAACCTTGATGTCCCACAACCTTTGTTTGTTTTATTGTCATGGGATGAAAAAAGATTTAATGTCACCACACGAATTTGTAGAATACATTGACCGTCTGGCACCTCTGATGGAGAAAGCTCCTTGTCCTCTTTTGGAAGTGTCTCAACTGATGGCTCTGGCTCAAGCACCATCAGTATTAGTGATCCCGGCAGCAGCAATAATAGCAGTGAAAGTGACAGCAATTTTGGAGAGGGCAACAGTGACAGTGATTAACAAGCTTGGAAAAACAGAAAAAACTGTATGCTGCTGTATGCAGTTTGTTTGCACTTGTTACTTTGCCGTACCAGTTGTGTTAGATGCTTCATGGCAGCCTATGGAGCTAAATCTGGGGCAGGGTTTTTTTGTGACAGACATCGTGACGCTTCGTCACAAAGTTGGGGGGGGCAGGGGGGGGGAAGAAGGGAGACCCCCCCTCCCAGTCATATCCATCCCTGGTGTGCATGCAGCAGGAACCTATAGGCCCACAGGACCGGTGGTCAGAGTGCTTGCTGCCCTTGCGCCTCACTCCATAACCAGTTTTGGGGGTGTGGGTGTCCACATAGCAAGCAGCTGAATTGTGTGTGTTGTTGCGGTATGAGACCCGGTGGAGCTCCAAGGCATGGCATGTGGAGTGAGTCAAGCACGCCTTCGTG
The DNA here is from genome assembly GCA_964036045.1 of Eutreptiella sp. 'Long Island Sound 2002'. Taxonomy (NCBI): domain Eukaryota; phylum Euglenozoa; class Euglenophyceae; order Eutreptiales; family Eutreptiaceae; genus Eutreptiella; species Eutreptiella sp. 'Long Island Sound 2002'. The sequence continues at coordinate 164,238,555 of OZ038378.1, forward strand.
ATGGTGGCCTGCAAGCAGGCGACAGCAATCATTATGGGCTAAGGGACGCATTGCTAGCCCAAACAGAGGTGACTGTTTGTCACCCCTGGCACAACTCGAGTCACATACTTATTTTCTGCTAGGGTCCTGTGGCTACCCCTGTCCAAATCTCATGCTACACATGCGAAAGCAGAACTGGTGGGCCTTCCCTCGACTGGCCGCATGCAGACACCCCCCCACACAGACACAACGTGCTGAGTAGCCCTGAGACAATAACATCTTTCACATGAAATTTTCCAAATGGTACATCACGTCACACTCATGTCATGGTAAGCCTCGCCCATTCAAACATCAGCATGATTCAAGCCTCTCTAGTGGAAATACTGACGTGGAACAAGATTGGAGGAACCTTGCAACGTGCGGTGTGCACTACATGCATTTTGTGACCTGCTTGGCTGGCTGGCCCGTCCAGTGTTGATCTTTCTATACCAGCCCAATTTGTGCCCTCAGCTTTTGTCCTCCATTGGATTTGATGCTAAGGACATTCCATACTGGTGACTCCTCCTCAATGCAATTTACAGGAAGCACTCAAGGAATATCATGCTGTAAGAAATGCCCACCAGTCCCTCAAGGTGCAGTTGGAAGAAGCAATGAATTCGAAGGAATTTTGCCTGCAAAAAAAATGCAATGATTTGCGAAAGAGGGACTTCCTCTCCCACTGTGTGGCTTCTCTGCACGAAGTTCAAGCTGATCTACAGGAAGAAGTGGAAAGCCTGCACAGGAAAGATACATGGGTTCGACAGGTGTGGTCACTCATGTTGCTTGTGTTGACTTTGGTGCTTGTCCCCAGCCCCATTTCTGCAGTCACTGATGTGCATACACAGACCAAAATGGACCACTGATGTGCATAAACTGACCAACATTGATCATGGACCAAATCCTCACAGGTGAGGCCCAGGTGGGGATCTCTCAAGAAAATGCTCAGATTGGGTCTAGATTATCATACAGCAAGAAAGCATCTCCAAGAGGGCTATTGCATCAAGCCCGAGCGCCAACCCACCCCCCTCCATCATGGGGGTATTGTGTAGCATACCCGATGTTGGAAGACAAAATTATCTGCAAATGAATTTTCCAGTTTTGACCCCTCAGTCCTCCCTAGCTGGGAACTGCTTTGGGGGGGTTCAAAAAGCGAAAAAATTTTCACCCTGAAATTCTGAATTTTTTTTGATTTTTGATTTTTGAGACGAAAATTTTCGAACTCCCCACTGTGGGCGGTCTGGCTTGGGGTGTGAGTGCTCCGGTTTTTTGGGGCTGTTCAGAGACACCTGAAAATCACGCCGAAGAGGGTTATTAGAGTGTGAGTGCAATGTACCCGCCCTTTTGCGGGGGGATTGGTTGCGTGGCATATCCCAATCTATGAAATTGGATGTTTAGCCTTGTTCAATAATCATCAGCAGACAAAATTGTCGCTGGAGAATTTTCCAATTTTGAACCCTCAACTCCCCTGCCGCTGATAGATTTCGTTTTTTTCCAGATGAAGGTTTTCTGATGTGGGTGGGTGGGTGGGTGAGTGGGATTTGGCAGGACCCCAAACGACACCCCCCCCCCCCCCCGGTCCTTAGGCCGTGGCCATTGGCCGCAACACTGAAATTTCGAAAGCTACTTGGGGCCATTTTCGAAAAATCGAAAAATCACCTTGCAGAGGTTGTTAGATCAAAACCAAGTAGACCCGCATATATGGGAAAATGCCACATACTCCCCCTTTTGGGCCCCATTTGCATACCCTACCCCAAGGGGTTGAATTGTTGGTTTAATTTTGTAAAATCCTTTTTTATCCGATTTATTTCTTTTTTGTCCGACAAAAGTATATCCCAATGAGTTTTGGTTGGGTGCTGGTTACTTGCTTATTTGCGGCGGATTTATGGGGAGGAGGGTGTACTAATATGGCGTACCCCCCCCCCCCTCCACACATAACCATCACTAGGTGGGCTTTGGCCCCCATTATTTTTGGGGTGGGGTCAAATAAACATGTTTGAGTGGAGGAGTGAGTGCAGTATTTGGGCTTACCAAGGGTTCACAAGAGCTAGAAATAGGGTATGCCACCACTGCATCCAAAATCCTAACTAGGCAACCGAAAACCGGCAAGATAGGCAAAGTTGACCACAAAAATGGTAATGTGAGGTGTGTCTAGGCCTCCCAGTCTCCTCAATTGGCCAGAAGAATACGGAATGGATGTGATGAACTGTATGGAGGTTGATGGAGTGGGTTGTGGTGCCTAAAGTGAGCAAGATACGCGTATTTTTGAAATAGGATAGGATAGGATTCGGGGGCTATTTTTGGGAATGGTGTCACTCAGGAAGAATAGCTCATTTTTGACAAGTTTGAAGGCCCGTTGCAACTGCCCACTGTCTCAGCTCGTTCCAAAATTCCTTTTTTTGATTCCCAGCCCAAAATAGAAGTGTGTGTATGTGGTCCCCCCTTGGACCCCTTGGGGTCCGGGTGGGGTCAGTGGTCGGGGTGGGGTCAGTACTTGTACTAATACATCATCCAACCTGCACCCCTCTCCCCAACTCTACTTGGCATAAGGACCATGAACCCCACTTGCATTCTCACAATGTTTGCACCCCCCTTCATCCTCTCCTTCCCCACTCTGATGAATTGCACAGGGATTTGGCTTTTCTACACACCTCTTTGGGAAATCACCTCGAAGAGAGGTTGTTAGATCAAGCGCAGGTGCGGACGCCATACACCCCCTTTTTTGGGGGTCATTCACGTAGCATACCCCAAGGCATGATATTGGATGTCCAACCCCTTGTAAAATCATTATTTTGCCCAATAAAACAATCCCCCAATGGATTTTTTTATTTTGAGGCATTATTTGGGCATTTAGGGGGGGGGGGGGGGATGGGGGGATGGGGGGGGGGGTCAAAAGTTTGTGGTTAGAAGGATTTGAACCAGGGTGTAGTGCAATAAGGGCTTGAGGTCGATCGATCCTTTGAGCCGACAATTGCCGAACTGCTGGCCGGGAATCGAACTGGCGACAGGCGAACCATCGGCCAGGTGTTCGACCACTCGACCACTGAGTGTTCCTGCATCCCATCCCCAGCGTTTGTAATCGTAGTCCACAACTGAAAAAAAAAGCCAAACTGTGTGTTTCTGCCTGCCCGCTGGCAGGCTACAAGAGACCCAGTGTCAAGCCTTTGTGCCCCCCCCCCCCCCCCCTGTCCAAGCAACGCCAATCAGGTGGGCCACCAGGATTTATTGGAACAGATTTTGTATTTGCGGGACATGGGTGGGGCCCGAGGACAATAACGGTGTGTGCCGTCAAAGTGCAGGGAAATGAGGAGGCCGATGCCCTGGCTGCAATGGTCAGGGATCTCCATCCAAACAATTTGATCCCACTGCCAAAAAGGAGGCAAGTGGCAGAGTGGGACATGCTGGGTCTAGAGCCCATGGAGGATCCAGTGGGCGACCTGACCTCATGGGATGACTCCGGGTGCTCAGGGATCTCTGATTCGGAACCATAGATGAGAGAGAGTGTGTGTGACAGTGATGGTTTTGCAACAGATGTCAGCAACGGGGCACGGGAACGGGCACAGGAGGTGTGATGGAGCGCGCTGTTGTGGGATACGGAATATAGTACGCAGGTGGGCGAACCGCGTAGACTTAAGGGCAAAAGGGTGATCAAGAGCACGGAAGGGCAGGAGAGTAATCAAGAATGCTAAGGCTAAAGGCACAATTCTGACCTGAAACCTCATCTTGGCTGGCACCTCATGGTGCCTTGCTGGACTCATGAAAACTTTGATGGCACCTGACAGTGCCTTGCTGAACATTCTGGACAATGTGTGTCGCGGCTCTGCCGCTTGATACTCAAAGTACTGTTGGAATGCCAAAGTGATTTTGGAGGGTGACGACCATTGTCATTCTATGGCTAAGCAGCGCCAATGTGTGGACAATTTGTGGTGGCCAATCTGTGGCAGCGCCTCCGGCGCTGTATTCATAACAACAAACTGAGAGAGGTCCCTGAGTGATTCCGGAGGGTGACGACCAGCGTCGTTCTATGGCTAAGCAACGCCAATGGCCTCTTGCCCTTATCTAAGCGCTGTAGGGCAACAGAGTCGGATGCCCTAGGTCTCGAGCCCATGGTGGAAACGGACCATCTACGGGTGACATCGGATGTGGACTCGTGGGGGAGGAGACTCCAGCAGTGTCGCCAGTCACGAGTCAGATGATGTGGAATTGCAGTCCAGCCCAGACGGTGAGGAGCTTTTCAGCACAGAAATCAGTGACACACGACTGGGTGGGACATTTTCTAGTGACAGTGAAGGGTTTAGCACGGATGTCAGTGACACGAGGAGGAAACGGCAAAGGGCAGGGGTGTAGGGAGCCTCGGCTTGACTGGTGACCAGATTTGATGGGCGCCAGTGGCACCCTGACAACCATTGTCAATTTATGGCCAAGCAACGTTTAGAGGGTGGAAGGGCAGGAGGGTAAGCAAGAATGATAGTGACGTGGCCTAAAGGCACGATCTTGACCTAAAACCCAATCTGTGGGGGCACCTCACGGTGCCTTGCTGGACGCTATGCACAGTTCGTGTCGGTGCCTAACAGCGCCTTGCTGAACAGGGTGTGTTGCGGCTCCGCCATGTGATAGGTGACATGTTGTTGGGATGCCAGGGTGGCTCTGGAGGGTGACGGCCATCGTCAACTTATGGCCAAGCAACACCAGGCGTTGGTTCCGTCAATTTTCGCACCGTGGATTTTGACAGTGCATTTTTCAATTGGTTCTACTGTGTGCTATGTGTGCTGTTTGATACCTTGCATGATGTTCATATTTTGTGTCAAGGAAGCTAATTGGGGCATGGTGGCTTCTGTAGCATATTTTGCCCTGTGGATTTCAGAACAGTACAGCATGTCTTTCCGCATGTACCATGCACAGTGTAACACGTAACCAACACCCTTGTCCAAGCAACACTAAGTGTTGTAACGCCTGATAATCGGTGTGAACTGGCTCACAGATATTTGCCAGGTCCTGCGAGGTGGTCTCAGATGACTGATGGGCAGGCACTTTTTTGACCAACTTTTAGGGCCCTATTTTGGCTCCAAAATGCCTCGTTTTCAACAATTTGGGTCTTCTTTGAGGGCACGGGGGGGCGGCCGGGCCCGGTCCTTGTATGCGACACCCACCAGCCCCCCCCCCCCCCCCCCCGGGTTTTGAAAGATAGTGGTGCCGGGTCGGCCACCAACAAGTGTCTCTAGAGAAAACTGTCCGGCGCCAAAGGCGCCAATTTTTTTTTTCATACTATGTGTTTATACTCAAAATGCTCAAAATTTTGTAGAGAATTCATATTTGGGCTACAGGAGGGCTGCAGGCCCTAACAGCAACCCTAGCCCTAATCAAGACTGAATATTGGGACCGAGCTGGTGGGGGAGGGAACATCAGCTATGACTGGTGAGGGACATCAAGAATGATTCACACATTGATGGCTCTTGACACCGTGAAATCAGCTTGCAAGTGAACCCCATCACCACGAGGCCCATTTTCAAGGCTTTTTGGAATTCTGAGGGGCCAAAATGCCCCAAAATGGGCTCAAAATGGGCCCATTTCACCCGTTGGTGCACCCCAAATGGTCTAGGATGAGGTTTGGAAAAATGCGTTTTTGACCCATTTTTGACCCATTTTTGGTCCCAAAACAGCCCATTTTCAAGGCATTTTGGGATTTTCGGAGGACCAAAATGGGCCACCACCACCTGAAAACGGTCCAAAAACACTTGTTTTAGCGTCGCACATGGTCTAGGATCATTTTTGAGAAAAGTCATCTTTTTGCCCCTACTGGACCCTGTTGACCCATTTGGGCACCCACCTGTATGGGCTTGAGCTTGCAGCTTGCCACAGCCTAGTGGGCCTAGGTATTGGGGTCTAGGCGTCCGTTGGGGCAATTCTGAGGGGTGGAAACCACAAAAAGTGGGGGGTTGCGGGTGGAGTAGGTGCCCTCGGAATCGCGTTTTGAGCCATGTAGCCAAAAATATGGCCTATTCTTGGTTTGTGGCTGTCGGCATTCCGAGCTCCGGGGGCCTTTTTGGGCCGTTTCCGGGACATATCATGGAGTTAGAGGGCCGCAAAGAGCTCGTTGACACGGGGAAGTCAAGCGGCACGTGGAGTGTACCCACCGTTTCCCTTCGTTTGGCCGTTTTGAATGTGTTCCAGGGCATTTTTGGCCCAAAAATGGCTGTTTTTGGCCCTAAACTGTAGTTTTTGAAACTGAGGTCCGCCACTTGCGAATCCCGTTCCCGGCCGCCACCGTTGAGTTTCTTGCTCAAACTTTGTGTGATTGTACTTCACACCCATAGGTATCATCCACCAAAATTTCACCTGAATCTGAAGCACCACTCCGGAGTTCTGATTTTTCCCCATTTCGCGCGTGCTGCTTGCTTGCTTGCTTGCTGCTTGCTTGCTTGCTTGCTGCTGCTGCTAAACCTGGTAGGTCCACCCTAGACACTAAAAAGGGTTATAAAACCAAGACTGGTTCCACCAGCTCGGTGACCCTAATCAAGACTGAATATTGGGACCGAGCTGGTGGGGGAGGGAACATTAGATATGAATGGTGAGGGACATCAAGAATGATTCACACATTGATGGCTCTTGACAAAGTGAAATGCACCTGAACCCCATCACCACGAGGCCCACTTTCAAGGCTTTTTGGACTTCTCAGGGGCCAAAATGCCCCAAAATGGGCTCAAAATGGGCTCATTTCACCCTTGTGTGCACCCCAAATGGTCTACGATGAGTTTTGGAAAAATGTGGTTTTGACCCATTTTTGACCCATTTTTGGTCCCAAAACAACCCATTTTCAAGGCATTTTGGGATTTTTGGAGGACCCAAATGGGCCACCACAAGCTCAAAACAGTCCAAAAACACTTGTTTTAGCGTCGCACATGGTCTAGGATCATTTTTGCGGAAAGTCATATTTTTACCCCTTTCGGACCCTGTTGACCCATTTGGGTACCCACCTGTTTGGGCTTGAGCTTGCAGCTTGCCACAGCCTAGTGGGCCTAGGTATTGGGGTCTAGGCGTCCGTTGGGGCAATTCTGAGGGGTGGAAACCACAAAACGTGGGGGGTTGCGGGTGGAGTAGGTGCCCTCGGAATCGCATTTTGAGCCATGTAGCCAAAGATATGGCCTATTCTTGGTTTGTGGTTGTCAGCATTTGGAGCTTCCAGGGGCCTTTTTGGGCCGTCTCCCGGACATATCATTGAGTTAGAGGGCCGCAAAGAGCTCGTTGACACGGGGAAGTCAAGCGGCACGTGGAGTGTACCCACCGTTTCCCTTCGTTTGGCCGTTTTGAATGTGTTCCAGGGCATTTTTGGCCCAAAAATGGCTGTTTTTGGCCCTAAACTGCAGTTTCTGAAACTGAGGTCCGCCACTTGCGAATCCCGTTCCCGGCCGCCACCGTTGAGTTTCTTGCTCAAACTTTGTGTGATTGTACTTCACACCCATAGGTATCATCCACCAAAATTTCACCTGAATATGAAGCACCACGACGGAGTTCTGATTTTTACCCATTTCGCGCGTGCTGCTGTTTGCTGCTTGCTGCTTGCTGCTTGCTGCTTGCTGCTGCTGCTGCTAAACCTGGTAGGTCCACCCTAGACCCTAAAAAGGGTTATAAAACCAAGACTGGTTCCACCAGCTCGGTGACCCTAACCCTAGGGCTAATCAAGACTGAATATTGGGACCGAGCTGGTGGGGCAGGGAACATTAGCTATGACTAGTGAGGGACATCAAGAATGATTCACGCATTGATGGCTCTTGACAAAGTGAAATCAGCTTGCAAGTGAACCCCATCACCACGGCCCACTTTCAAGGCTTTTTGGGCTTCTCAGGGGCCAAAATGCCCCAAAATGGGCTCAAAATGGGCTGATTTCACCCGTTGGTGCACCCCAAATGGTCTAGGATGAGGTTTGGAAAAATGCGTTTTTGACCCATTTTTGAACCATTTTTGGTCCCAAAACAGCCCATTTTCAAGGCATTTTGGGATTTTCGGAGGACCAAAATGGGCCACCACAAGCTCAAAACGGTCCAAAAACACTTGTTGTAGCGTCGCACATGGTCTAGGATCATTTTTGAGAAAAGTCATTTTTTTGCCCCTACTGGACCCTGTTGACCCGGTTGGGCACCCACCTGTTTGGGCTTGAGCTTGCAGCTTGCCACAGCCTAGTGGGCCTAGGTATTGGGGTCTAGGCGTCCGTTGGGGCAATTCTGAGGGGTGGAAACCACAAAAAGTGGGGGGTTGCGGGTGGAGTAGGTGCCCTCGGAATTGCGTTTTGAGCCATGTAGCCAAAGATATGGCCTATTCTTGGTTTGTGGCTGTCGCCAGCCAATCTACACAAAATTCTGGGCTTCTTGGGGCCTTTTTGGGCCGTTTCCGGGACATATGGTGGAATCAGAGGGCCGCAAAGGGCTCGTTGACACACGAAAGTCAAGCCTGACATGGAGTGTACCCACACTTTCCCTTTGTTTGGCCGTTTTGAATGGGTTCTAGGGCTGTTTAGGCCCAAAAAATGGCTGTTTTTGGCCCTAAATTGCAGTTTTTGAAACTGAGGTCCGCCACTTGCGACACCCGTTCTCGGCCGCCACCGTTGAGTTTCTGGCTCATACTTTGTGTGGTTGTCCCTCACACCCATAGGTATCATCCACCAAAATTTCGGCCGAATCCGAAGCACCACGACGGAGTTCCGATTTTTACCCATTTCGCGCGTGCTGCTTGCTGCTTGCTGCTGCTACTTGCTGCTTGCTGCTGCTGCTGCTAAACCTGGTAGGTCCACCCTAGACCCTAAAAAGGGTTATGAAACCAAGACTGGTTCCACCAGCTCGGTGACCCTAACCCTAGGGCTAACCCTAACCCTAATCAAGACTGAATATTGGGACCGAGCTGGTGGGGGAGGGAACATTAGATATGAATGGTGAGGGACATCAAGAATGATTCACACATTGATGGCTGTTGACAAAGTGAAATGCACCTGAACCCCATCACCACGAGGCCCACTATCAAGGCTTTTTGGACTTCTCAGGGGCCAAAATGCCCCAAAATGGGCTCAAAATGGGCTCATTTCACCCTTTTGTGCACCCCAAATGGTCTACGATGAGTTTTGGAAAAATGTGGTTTTGACCCATTTTTGACCCATTTTTGGTCCCAAAACAACCCATTTTCAAGGCATTTTGGGATTTTTGGAGGACCCAAATGGGCCACCACAAGCTCAAAACAGTCCAAAAACACTTGTTTTAGCGTCGCACATGGTCTAGGATCATTTTTGCGGAAAGTCATATTTTTACCCCTTTCGGACCCTGTTGACCCATTTGGGTACCCACCTGTTTGGGCTTGAGCTTGCAGCTTGCCACAGCCTAGTGGGCCTAGGTATTGGGGTCTAGGCGTCCGTTGGGGCAATTCTGAGGGGTGGAAACCACAAAACGTGTGGGGTTGCGGGTGGAGTAGGTGCCCTCGGAATCGCATTTTGAGCCATGTAGCCAAAGATATGGCCTATTCTTGGTTAGTGGTTGTCAGCATTTGGAGCTTCTGGGGGCCTTTTTGGGCCGCTTCCGCGGCATATCATGGAGTTAGAGGGCCGCAAAGAGCTCGTTGACACGGGGAAGTCAAGCGGCACGTGGAGTGTACCCACCGTTTCCCTTCGTTTGGCCGTTTTGAATGTGTTCCAGGGCATTTTTGGCCCAAAAATGGCTGTTTTTGGCCCTAAACTGCAGTTTCTGAAACTGAGGTCCGCCACTTGCGAATCCCGTTCCCGGCCGCCACCGTTGAGTTTCTTGCTCAAACTTTGTGTGATTGTACTTCACACCCATAGGTATCATCCACCAAAATTTCACCTGAATATGAAGCACCACGACGGAAATCTGATTTTTACCCATTTCGCGCGTGCTGCTGTTTGCTGCTTGCTGCTTGCTGCTTGCTGCTTGCTGCTGCTGCTGCTAAACCTGGTAGGTCCACCCTAGACCCTAAAAAGGGTTATAAAACCAAGACTGGTTCCACCAGCTCGGTGACCCTAACCCTAGGGCTAATCAAGACTGAATATTGGGACCGAGCTGGTGGGGCAGGGAACATTAGCTATGACTAGTGAGGGACATCAAGAATGATTCACGCATTGATGGCTCTTGACAAAGTGAAATCAGCTTGCAAGTGAACCCCATCACCACAGCCCACTTTCAAGGCTTTTTGGGCTTCTCAGGGGCCAAAATGCCCCAAAATGGGCTCAAAATGGGCTGATTTCACCCGTTGGTGCACCCCAAATGGTCTAGGATGAGTTTTGGAAAAATGTGGTTTTGACCCATTTTTGACCATTTTTGGTCCCAAAACAACCCATTTTCAAGGCATTTTGGGATTTTTGGAGGACCCAAATGGGCCACCACAAGCTCAAAACAGTCCAAAAACACTTGTTTTAGCGTCGCACATGGTCTAGGATCATTTTTGCGGAAAGTCATATTTTTACCCCTTTCGGACCCTGTTGACCCATTTGGGTACCCACCTGTTTGGGCTTGAGCTTGCAGCTTGCCACGGCCTAGTGGGCCTAGGTATTGGGGTCTAGGCGTCCGTTTGGGCAATTCTGAGGGGTGGAAACCACAAAACGTGGGGGGTTGCGGGTGGAGTAGGTGCCCTCGGAATCGCATTTTGAGCCATGTAGCCAAAGATATGGCCTATTCTTCGTTTGTGGTTGTCAGCATTTGGAGCTTCTGGGGGCCTTTTTGGGCCGCTTCCGCGGCATATCATGGAGTTAGAGGGCCGCAAAGAGCTCGTTGACACGGGGAAGTCAAGCGGCACGTGGAGTGTACCCACCGTTTCCCTTCGTTTGGCCGTTTTGAATGTGTTCCAGGGCTTTTTTGGCCCAAAAATGGCTGTTTTTGGCCCTAAACTGCAGTTTCTGAAACTGAGGTCCGCCACTTGCGAATCCCGTTCCCGGCCGCCACCGTTGAGTTTCTTGCTCAAACTTTGTGTGATTGTACTTCACACCCATAGGTATCATCCACCAAAATTTCACCTGAATATGAAGCACCACGACGGAGTTCTGATTTTTACCCATTTCGCGCGTGCTGCTGTTTGCTGCTTGCTGCTTGCTGCTGCTGCTGCTAAACCTGGTAGGTCCACCCTAGACCCTAAAAAGGGTTATAAAACCAAGACTGGTTCCACCAGCTCGGTGACCCTAACCCTAGGGCTAATCAAGACTGAATATTGGGACCGAGCTGGTGGGGCAGGGAACATTAGCTATGACTAGTGAGGGACATCAAGAATGATTCACGCATTGATGGCTCTTGACAAAGTGAAATCAGCTTGCAAGTGAACCCCATCACCACGGCCCACTTTCAAGGCTTTTTGGAATTCTGAGGGGCCAAAATGCCCCAAAATGGGCTCAAAATGGGCTGATTTCACCCGTTGGTGCACCCCAAATGGTCTAGGATGAGGTTTGGAAAAATGCGTTTTTGACCCATTTTTGACCCATTTTTGGTCCCAAAACAGCCCATTTTCAAGGCATTTTGGGATTTTCGGAGGACCCAAATGGGCCACCACAAGCTCAAAACGGTCCAAAAACACTTGTTGTAGCGTCGCACATGGTCTAGGATCATTTTTGAGAAAAGTCATTTTTTTGCCCCTACTGGACCCTGTTGACCCGGTTGGGCACCCACCTGTTTGGGCTTGAGCTTGCAGCTTGCCACAGCCTAGTGGGCCTAGGTATTGGGGTCTAGGCGTCCGTTTGGGCAATTTTGAGGGGTGGAAACCACAAAAAGTGGGGGGTTGCGGGTGGAGTAGGTGCCCTCGGAATTGCGTTTTGAGCCATGTAGCCAAAGATATGGCCTATTCTTGGTTTGTGGCTGTCGCCAGCCAATCTGCACAAAATTTTGGGCTTCTTGGGGCCTTTTTGGGCCGTTTCCGGGACATATGGTGGAATCAGAGGGCCGCAAAGGGCTCGTTGACACACGAAAGTCAAGCCTGACATGGAGTGTACCCACACTTTCCCTTTGTTTGGCCGTTTTGAATGGGTTCTAGGGCTGTTTAGGCCCAAAAAATGGCTGTTTTTGGCCCTAAATTGCAGTTTTTGAAACTGAGGTCCGCCACTTGCGACACCCGTTCTCGGCCGCCACCGTTGAGTTTCTGGCTCATACTTTGTGTGGTTGTCCCTCACACCCATAGGTATCATCCACCAAAATTTCGGCCGAATCCGAAGCACCACGACGGAGTTCCGATTTTTACCCATTTCGCGCGTGCTGCTTGCTGCTTGCTGCTGCTACTTGCTGCTTGCTGCTGCTGCTGCTAAACCTGGTAGGTCCACCCTAGACCCTAAAAAGGGTTATAAAACCAAGACTGGTTCCACCAGCTCGGTGACCCTAACCCTAGGGCTAATCAAGACTGAATATTGGGACCGAGCTGGTGGGGGAGGGAACATCAGCTGTGACTGGTGAGGGACATCAAGAATGATTCACGCATTGATGGCTCTTGACAAAGTGAAATCAGCTTGCAAGTGAACCCCATCACCACGAGGCCCACTTTCAAGGCTTTTTGGGCTTCTCAGGGGCCAAAATGCCCCAAAATGGGCTCAAAATGGGCTGATTTCACCCGTTGGTGCACCCCAAATGGTCTAGGATGAGGTTTGGAAAAATGCGTTTTTGACCCATTTTTGACTCATTTTTGGTCCCAAAACAGCCCGTTTTCAAGGCATTTTGGGATTTTCGGAGGACCAAAATGGGCCACCACAAGCTCAAAACGGTCCAAAAACACTTGTTTCAGCGCCGCACATGGTCGAGGATCATTTTTGACAAAAGTCATCTTTTTGCCCCTACTGAACCCTGTTGACCCATTTGGGCACCCACCTGTTTGGGCTTGAGCTTGCAGCTTGCCGCAGCCTAGTGGGCCTAGGTATTGGGGTCTAGGCGTCCGTTTGGGCAATTTTGAGGGGTGGAAACCACAAAAAGTGGGGGCTTGCGGGTGGACTAGGTGCCCTCGGAATCGCATTTTGAGCCATGTAGCCAAAGATATGGCCTATTCTTGGTTTGTGACTGTCGGCATTTGGAGCTTCTGGGGGCCTTTTTGGGCCTTTTCCGGGACATATCATGGAGTTAGAGGGCCGCAAAGAGCTCCTTGACACGGGGAAGTCAAGCCGCACGTGGAGTGTACCCACCGTTTCCCTTCGTTTGGCCGTTTTGAATGTGTTCCACGGCTTTTTTGGCCCAAAAATGGTGGTTTTTGGCCCTACACTGCAGTTTTTGAAACTTAGGTCCGCCACTTGCGAATCCCGTTCCCGGCCACCACCGTTGAGTTTCTTGCTCAAACTTTGTGTGATTGAACTTCACACCCATAGGTATCATCCACCAAAATTTCACCTGAATATGAAGCATCACGACGGAGTTCTGATTTTTACCCATTTCGCGCGTGCTGCTTGCTTGCTTGCTGCTGCTGCTTGCTGCTGCTGCTGCTGCTGCTAAACCTGGTAGGTCCACCCTAGACACTAAAAAGGGTTATAAAACCAAGACTGGTTCCACCAGCTCAGTGACCCTAAACCTAATCAAGACTGAATATTGGGACCGAGCTGGTGGGGGAGGGAACATTAGATATGAATGGTGAGGGACATCAAGAATGATTCACACATTGATGGCTGTTGACAAAGTGAAATGCACCTGAACCCCATCACCACGAGGCCCACTATCAAGGCTTTTTGGACTTCTCAGGGGCCAAAATGCCCCAAAATGGGCTCAAAATGGGCTCATTTCACCCTTTTGTGCACCCCAAATGGTCTACGATGAGTTTTGGAAAAATGTGGTTTTGACCCATTTTTGACCCATTTTTGGTCCCAAAACAACCCATTTTCAAGGCATTTTGGGATTTTTGGAGGACCCAAATGGGCCACCACAAGCTCAAAACAGTCCAAAAACACTTGTTTTAGCGTCGCACATGGTCTAGGATCATTTTTGCGGAAAGTCATATTTTTACCCCTTTCGGACCCTGTTGACCCATTTGGGTACCCACCTGTTTGGGCTTGAGCTTGCAGCTTGCCACAGCCTAGTGGGCCTAGGTATTGGGGTCTAGGCGTCCGTTTGGGCAATTTTGAGGGGTGGAAACCACAAAAAGTGGGGGGTTGCGGGTGGAGTAGGTGCCCTCGGAATTGCGTTTTGAGCCATGTAGCCAAAGATATGGCCTATTCTTGGTTTGTGGCTGTCGCCAGCCAATCTGCACAAAATTTTGGGCTTCTTGGGGCCTTTTTGGGCAGTTTCCGGGACATATGGTGGAATCAGAGGGCCGCAAAGGGCTCGTTGACACACGAAAGTCAAGCCTGACATGGAGTGTACCCACACTTTCCCTTTGTTTGGCCGTTTTGAATGGGTTCTAGGGCTGTTTAGGCCCAAAAAATGGCTGTTTTTGGCCCTAAATTGCAGTTTTTGAAACTGAGGTCCGCCACTTGCGACACCCGTTCTCGGCCGCCACCGTTGAGTTTCTGGCTCATACTTTGTGTGGTTGTCCCTCACACCCATAGGTATCATCCACCAAAATTACACCTGAATATGAAGCACCACGACGGAGTTCCGATTTTTACCCATTTCGCGCGTGCTGCTTGCTGCTTGCTGCTGCTACTTGCTGCTTGCTGCTGCTGCTGCTAAACCTGGTAGGTCCACCCTAGACCCTAAAAAGGGTTATAAAACCAAGACTGGTTCCACCAGCTCGGTGACCCTAACCCTAGGGCTAATCAAGACTGAATATTGGGACCGAGCTGGTGGGGGAGGGAACATCAGCTGTGACTGGTGAGGGACATCAAGAATGATTCACGCATTGATGGCTCTTGACAACGTGAAATCAGCTTGCAAGTGAACCCCATCACCACGAGGCCCACTTTCAAGGCTTTTTGGACTTCTGAGGGGCCAAAATGCCCCAAAATGCCCCAAAATGGGCTCAAAATGGGCTCATTTCACCCGGTGGTGCACCCCAAATGGTCCAGGATGAGGTTTGGAAAAATGCGTTTTTGACCCACTTTTGACTCATTTTTGGTCCCAAAACAGCCCGTTTTCAAGGCATTTTGGGATTTTGGGAGGACCAAAATGGGCCACCACAAGCTCAAAACGGTCCAAAAACACTTGTTTCAGCGCCGCACATGGTCGAGGATCATTTTTGACAAAAGTCATCTTTTTGCCCCTACTGAACCCTGTTGACCCATTTGGGCACCCACCTGTATGGGCTTGAGCTTGCAGCTTGCCGCAGCCTAGTGGGCCTAGGTATTGGGGTCTAGGCGTCCGTTTGGGCAATTTTGAGGGGTGGAAACCACAAAAAGTGGGGGCTTGCGGGTGGACTAGGTGCCCTCGGAATCGCATTTTGAGCCATGTAGCCAAAGATATGGCCTATTCTTGGTTTGTGACTGTCGGCATTTGGAGCTTCTGGGGGCCTTTTTGGGCCTTTTCCGGGACATATCATGGAGTTAGAGGGCCGCAAAGAGCTCCTTGACACGGGGAAGTCAAGCCGCACGTGGAGTGTACCCACCGTTTCCCTTCGTTTGGCCGTTTTGAATGTGTTCCACGGCTTTTTTGGCCCAAAAATGGTGGTTTTTGGCCCTACACTGCAGTTTTTGAAACTTAGGTCCGCCACTTGCGAATCCCGTTCCCGGCCACCACCGTTGAGTTTCTTGCTCAAACTTTGTGTGATTGAACTTCACAACCATAGGTATCATCCACCAAAATTTCACCTGAATATGAAGCATCACGACGGAGTTCTGATTTTTACCCATTTCGCGCGTGCTGCTTGCTTGCTTGCTGCTGCTGCTTGCTGCTGCTGCTGCTGCTGCTAAACCTGGTAGGTCCACCCTAGACACTAAAAAGGGTTATAAAACCAAGACTGGTTCCACCAGCTCAGTGACCCTAAACCTAATCAAGACTGAATATTGGGACCGAGCTGGTGGGGGAGGGAACATTAGATATGAATGGTGAGGGACATCAAGAATGATTCACACATTGATGGCTGTTGACAAAGTGAAATGCACCTGAACCCCATCACCACGAGGCCCACTATCAAGGCTTTTTGGACTTCTCAGGGGCCAAAATGCCCCAAAATGGGCTCAAAATGGGCTCATTTCACCCTTTTGTGCACCCCAAATGGTCTACGATGAGTTTTGGAAAAATGTGGTTTTGACCCATTTTTGACCCATTTTTGGTCCCAAAACAACCCATTTTCAAGGCATTTTGGGATTTTTGGAGGACCCAAATGGGCCACCACAAGCTCAAAACAGTCCAAAAACACTTGTTTTAGCGTCGCACATGGTCTAGGATCATTTTTGCGGAAAGTCATATTTTTACCCATTTCGGACCCTGTTGACCCATTTGGGTACCCACCTGTTTGGGCTTGAGCTTGCAGCTTGCCACAGCCTAGTGGGCCTAGGTATTGGGGTCTAGGCGTCCGTTGGGGCAATTCTGAGGGGTGGAAACCACAAAACGTGGGGGGTTGCGGGTGTAGTAGGTGCCCTCAGAATCGCATTTCGAGCCATGTAGCCAAAGATATGGCCTATTCTTGGTTTGTGGCTGTCGGCAGTCGGAGCTTCTGGGGGCCTTTTTGGGCCGCTTCCGCGGCATATCATGGAGTTAGAGGGCTGCAAAGAGCTCGTTGACACGGGGAAGTCAAGCGGCACGTGGAGTGTACCCACCGTTTCCCTTCGTTTGGCCGTTTTGAATGTGTTCCACGGCTTTATTGGCCCAAAAATGGCTGTTTTTGGCCCTAAACTGCAGTTTCTGAAACTGAGGTCCGCCACTTGCGAATCCCGTTCCCGGCCGCCACCGTTGATTTTCTTGCTCAAACTTTGTGTGATTGTACTTCACACCCAGAGGTATCATGCACCAAAATTTCACCTGAATCCAAAGCACCACGACGGAAATCTGATTTTTACCCATTTCGCGCGTGCTGCTGCTTGCTGCTTGCTGCTGCTTGCTGCTGCTGCTGCTAAACCTGGTAGGTCCACCCTAGACCCTAAAAAGGGTTATAAAACCAAGACTGGTTCCACCAGCTCGGTGACCTTAACCCTAATCAAGAATGGATATCGGGACCGAGCTGGTGGGGGAGGGAACATCAGCTATGACTGGTGAGGGACATCAAGAATGATTCACACATTGATGGCTCTTGACACCGTGAAATCAGCTCGCAAGTGAACCCCATCACCACGAGGCCCACTTTCAAGGCCTTTTGGACTTATGAGGGGCCAAAATACCCCAAAATGGACTTCTGAGGGGCCAAAATACCCCAAAATGGGCTCAAAATGGGCTCAAAGTGGGCTCATTTCACCCGCTTGTGCACCCCAAATGGTCTAGGATGAGGTTTGGAAAAATGCGTTTTTGACCCATTTTTGACCCATTTTTGGTCCCAAAACAACCCATTTTCAAGGCATTTTGGGATTTTGGGAGGACCAAAATGGGCCACCACCACCTGAAAACGGTCCAAAAACACTTGTTGTAGCGTCGCACATGGTCTAGGATCATTTTTGAGAAAAGTCATCTTTTTGCCCCTACTGGACCCTGTTGACCCATTTGGGCACCCACCTGTTTGGGCTTGAGCTTGCAGCTTGCCACAGCCTAGTGGGCCTGGGTACGGGGGGTCTAGGCGTCCGTTTGGGCGATTTTGAGGGGTGGAAACCACAAAAAGTGGGGGGTTGCGGGTGGAGTAGGTGCCCTCGGAATCGCATTTTGAGCCATGTAGCCAAAGATATGGCCTATTCTTGGTTTGTGGTTGTCGGCATTTGGAGCTTCCAGGGGCCTTTTTGGGCCGTTTCCCGGACATATCATTGAGTTAGAGGGCCGCAAAGAGCTCGTTGACACGGGGAAGTCAAGCGGCACGTGGAGTGTACCCACCGTTTCCCTTCGTTTGGCCGTTTTGAATGTGTTCCAGGGCTTTTTTGGCCCAAAAATGGCTGTTTTTGGCCCTAAACTGCAGTTTCTGAAACTGAGGTCCGCCACTTGCGAATCCCGTTCCTGGCCGCCACCGTTGAGTTTCTTGCTCAAACTTTGTGTGATTGTACTTCACACCCATAGGTATCATCCACCAAAATTTCACCTGAATATGAAGCACCACTCCGGAGTTCTGATTTTTACCCATTTCGCGCGTGCTGCTTGCTTGCTGCTTGCTGCTTGCTGCTTGCTTGCTTGCTTGCTGCTAAACCTAGTAGGTCCACCCTAGACACTAAAAAGGGTTATAAAACCAAGACTGGTTCCACCAGCTCGGTAACCCTAACCCTAACCCCCCCCCCCCTCACCCCATCCGACGCCCCTCTGAGCCCCGGCTCCCGACCCCCGGCTTGCCCCCCCCCGACCCCCGGCCGGACCCCCCCCCCCGACCCCCGGCCAGACCCCCCCCCCCCCCCCCCCCCCAACTCTCCCCCCCCCCCCCCCCCCGAGTATTGACAGATAGCTGGGGGGTATGTCGCATCAGGACCGGTTGTAGTCGCCCCCCCGTGTTTGGGGGCCTAAACATGTGACCACAGGATCAGAACAGGCAAAAAACGCTCATTGACTAAGCCGCAAACGAACAATGACCTGTGGTCAAAGTTGTGGTGTTTCCAAAAATGATCCTAGAGCCTCTGGGATGCTTGAGCAAGCGTTTTCCGCCCTTCTTGAGCGCTTCTGGTGCCCTGTTTTTGCCAAAAATCCTTGAGAATGGGCCAGTTTGGGACTTCAAAACCAAAATTTTCTAAAAGGGTTGGTTCCAAAATGGCGCCTTTTCATGGCTTTTTGGACCGTCGAAAGACCACCATGGCCCACCACAGGGTCAAAACGTGCCAAAAAAATTTTGTTGAAGGTTCCCAAGGGGCGTAGGAATATCTGTGGCAAAATTCATTCAGGAGCCACCAACAGTGGACCAACAGTGGGTCAAAACTGGGGTGAACAATTCCCGAGGGGGCCTCTCTGGTTCATAACCTGCACCCCCCCCCTCTATCCAGAGTTCCTCAAAGTTCTCAAACCTGCCTTTTGCCACTTCCTTGGCTGGGAGCCTGGTTGCCAAAGGCGCCGAAATTTTTTTTTGTTGTATGGCAGGGAGTAAAAATTTTTCTACCTCATGTGTGTACTCAAAATGCTAAGAAATGCTCACAAGTGTTTTTGAGATTTCAAATATGCATGAAAAACATGAAAAAATACTTTGACCCCCCACCCTCACCCTGAGCCATTTTGGCTGCTTGGCCATCCCCCCCCCCCCCTCTAGAGGTGCAAAATTTTTACCCCAACATGCATACCACAACGATCAGCACGACGCACTGATCCGTTTGGGGCATGTGTATTGGGGTAAAACAATTGTTTGGCCCCCTCCACCCCCCCCCCCCTCGGACCCCCTAAAGTCCTTCAATATGGTTGGGTGTCTATATTCGAACACCCCCCCCCCACCCTTGAAAACGCACTTTCCCAGCAATGTTCCAAGACCACTCAAGATGCCCAAATGCGTGATTTTGGCTTGTTTTGATCCTGTGGTGGCCCATTTCGGCTGAAAGGCACCCTCCAATGCATGCGGAACAAGTTTTTGTTGGTCCATTGGTTTGACAACCAGCACCAATGCCAAGAATCACCATTGTGCCTCTTTTCTGTGTTTCTGTCTTGGGCTTGACATCACCATGTTGCCAACCTTGCTTGCATCCCCTTTTGCCATGCCTGCTTAAATATGAGGTTTGCCATAAGCAAACCCAAGTTTGGTCTGTGCAGGATTGAGTGTGTATGTGTCTGCACTGATTGTCTGCTCAGTTGTCTTTTATATTTTGTATGTCGATGGGAAATGCTTTCCGATTGCCCCGTGGGCTGGTGCCTCGACAGGGCGAGCCCGGAGGAGCGCGTGTTGGGGGGAAACCGGCCGGCGGGTCAAAAGCCGGGCGATCGATTGAGCTGAGTGAAGCCCTACGCCGAGGAACGGGGGGGGCGGGGATTGCCGGGACGCCGCATCTGGACGTCGGATCCCTTGAACCTTGGGCGACCCCCCCTGGTGCCCAAAACAAACACAACGGTCAATCTTTGGCCGAACCAGGGGGGTTAGCTCAGGGGGACGGGGTGATGGTTCTGCCGCGGGCGGATCGGCCACGTGCCCCGGCCCCCCCCCACGTTTGGTTACAAGGCCCGCGGGGTTGGGTGCAGGTTCCCTGCGAAGGAGCACGTCAGCTGCGCAGTGCAGTTGTCAGGCTGTGGGGCTGTGGCGACGACGATTTTTGGATGTTGTGCGAGGGGCGTGCCCTCGCGGACGGCATGAAGGTGCCCCAGAGCGGGAGTCATGTGCAGGTGCGTTTGCGTGGAGTCAGGGGTATGCACCCTGGTTTTGCTACCCCAAACGAGATCGAGGAGGCCTTACGGGAGGAGGCGGAGCGCAAGGGCTCTGCGCGGGAGGGCACCCCGTCGGGGGCTAAGACTGCGAAGAAGGATAAAGGAAAAGGAAAGAAGATGATCTCTTTCCGGGAGTATACACAGTCGGGGCTGCACGCCCAATGGAGCCTGGTGGCGCCTCAGAAGGATTTTATGAGGCTGCGCATGGAGATCCAGACTGACCTTAACAGGTTGGGTGATCAAAAGGATGAGTGGGTGGAGAAGGCAGTCAAGGCGCATGGGCTGGAGCTCACAACGGTGGAGTTGGTGGAGTACATAGCGTGTTATTGCCTGTTGGAGGACCTGCGATTCGATGTGGATACGGGTAATTTCGCTAAGGCGGTGGAGGAGGGCAGTGAGCAGTCGCAGAGTGGTATCAGCGAGGTCCTGAAAAAGCTGGAGATGTTGGAGCAGCGGTTGGAGGAGGTGCAGCTGGGGAAGAGTGAGCCCTCCAGAAGGATCCCCAAGTTGAGCCACAAGGAGCTATCTATTTTGATGGAAATGGATCATAAACCGCAGTGGGTATGCCGTTTATTGGTATTTTTTAAGGCCGTCCTGGACGGCCAAAAGGTGGATCCCCTACTGATGGAGTGCACCTCAGCCTGGAAATCGTCTGACCTCCAGGAAGAGTTGGTTATGTCTCCGGAGAAGGCGCAGAGCAAAGAGGTCTGGACCTCCGGTGCTTGGCTGGAGGCCGTGACCGCCCCCATGGATGGGTCGGACGGTGGGGGAAACCCCCCGATTCCGGCCTTGGTGGCCAATTACGTGGAGGGACTGTGGATCCTGCTGGTATCGGCGATGGGGACGTACGGAGAATCATACCATCAGCACACCGGAGGTGGGCGTGGGGGCGAGACCCCAAAGGAAGTGGGAGAGCCGCCAGAAAATTTTGGGGACACTACGGTCCCTGTGGAGGAAGTCCGTCGCCGTCTGGCTAGCCTGCGGAGCAGGTTCTCGTACGAGAACGGACGTAGGATTTGGATCCCGAAGAACAATAATCAGCAGAGGACCGACATGACGGATCCGCCGGCTACGGGTTGCCGCACGTGCAAGAGCCATGGAGCGCCGGGCAAGAAGCATTGGTTTTTTGCCTGCCCATACTACGAGTGACGGTGCCAAAAAGGGGGGGAAGAACAGGGGGAGAGGAGGACAGTCGGTGAGACGCCGTCGGGAGAGGTGGAGGGAGTACTGGGAGAGTCGGCAGACTGGTCATCTTGGTGGGCGGCGTGGAAGCGACTCAATCGACAAGACCCGGCAGAGTATTCCGATGCGCTTGTCGCCATGTCATGGAGCGTTGGCACCAGAAGCAACTATGCCGTTCACATCCGAGCATTGGGGTTACTCGCGGCCTCGCAGCCGGATGTCGATAAGTCAAAATTGCTGGACCGATACTTACGTGCGCTCTTCGCCAAGGGCAGGTCGAGATCATACATGCGAGGGGCTATCAGCGCGGTACGAGCCCTGGAGGACTTGGGGTGGATCGCTGGGGTGGTCCAGGCCAGGCATTGGCGCATGGCAAAATCCACCATCCGCAACACGGAGGAGCAGCGACCGTATGGAGGACTGGAGGCACTGTCCGTACTTGCCCAATCCTGTCGAACCAAGGAGCAGTGGTCCGGGTTCGCCTTGGCCGTCCTCTCCTTCACCTGTCTGTGGCGGGTGGGGGAAGCGGCCGGGGTTCGACGACGAGGGATCGAGGACGAGGCTATATGGTTCAGGTGCAACAAGAACGGTGACAAGGTTGTCCAGCGAGAACTGGGCCCGTACTCCGCAAAATGGGCGAGGTGGCTCCGTGACTATGGGTCCACAGGTCGTCGCAGATCGCCCATCATGTGCCCTTCCGGATCGCCATGGTTGGAGTCATTCCTGGAATTCGGGTTCCGGGGAACAGAGTACGCCAATCACAGGTGGCATTGTTGGAAACGCGGGGGTGCTGCCCTGCAGAAGTACCTCGCCCTCCCTGCGGAAATCCGGCAATGGTGGGGACGATGGAAATCACGGAGGGTGGCGGAGGACTACGCACAGCCACCTGAAGAATATAAAATCTGGACCTCCATCAGACTACCATGGCCAGAGGGACCCTCCAAGTTCGTTAAGCGCACGGCGCGAGGGCACGACTTCTGGCCTGCAGCGATTTCGGAGTTATTTCGGGACGGACAGCAAACTGTGGAGCAGCAGCCTGACGTTGGATCCAAGCGAGCGTGCATTGTACTGTCGGATGATGACACGCCTCAGCGACCTGGAGTCCCGGTGCGCCGCACCGTCAAGGTGCGCAGGCATGGCAGTGCCAGCCCCGTGGCATCAGCAGCCCTGGGGCCCCGAGTTGGCCGAGTGGGTCCTGCAGCGAGTACGGGACGGAGCGGTTCGGGAGTGGTGCAGCAAGCTGCGGGAGGTGATCGACCTCCCGCCAAGCAGCGGAGGCGATGATGGCTGGATCCTGGGACGGCTGCTGGTGCTGGTGCTCAGGATGTGGAGGCATTCGTCAGAGTTAGGGATACCGCACCCTGGGGTACATATCGGTCAGTTTTTTGTGCAGCTCACGAGGGACGCGTGGCTGATCTGGTTGCGAGACTCCACTTCCCCGAAGTTAATTGTGGTGCCATTAACTACGACCATTTTAGAGAGGGGGGTGGGACCTGTGGGTAATGTCCGCATCCCCCCCGATATTTGGAAGGCATTGGTGCCGGGTAACTTTGGCGAGGTGAGCAGGCGGTCCTTTTCTTCTCTGGCGCCTGTAACAGGCCAGTCTGCGGTCCTGGCCAGGGCATTGGTACAGCAAGGGGTACTGCGCCCCTGTCTTGCGGACGGTTTGGGCCCCAATGGGTCCCTTTTCGCTATCCCGAAAAACAGCGAAAAGGCAAGCTGTATTTGCAACATGGTCCTTTTCAACAAGGCCCAGGGGTGCGACAGCCCCCCCTTGCGATTGCCAAGCGTTGAGCTTGTCGCTTTTTTACAGATTGTGCATTGGAATATACATTTGGATTTCGTTCCAGCCGGTTGTGCGGGGGTGGTGGGGGATAATGTCATGTTCCTTCTTCACCAGATGGCGTCCCTCAAAGCTGACCCGCCCTGTGTGGGGGAGGAGCCTGTTTTGTGTGCATGTCATATCGATCTTAGTAATTGTTTTTGGTCTTTGAAGACCCCTGTTGAGTTTACTGACGCCTTTCGGGTTTCAGTGGATGGAGTATTGTATAGTTTTGATTGTCTCCCGTTCGGGTGGACCCACAGTCCAGCCATTTGCCAGGCCGTGATGGTCAGGCTGGTGCAGAGCGCGGGGGTGCAGGGGGTCTTGGTGCTTGTCTACCTGGACGATGTGTTTATCATTGGGTATGGCAGGAAGTGGGTCAGTATGCAGGCGGGTGTTGTTGCTTCGCGCCTGAGGGAGGAAGGGGCCATTGTCAGTCCAAAAAGCACCTTGGAGGCCGCCGTTGGTTTGGCATGGATTGGAAAGTTTTTCGATTTCCAGGCTGCCACTGTGTCCACGGCGCGTGGAAATTGGCAAGCGTTGGTGGCGCGCTGGTGGCAACTGGCTGTAGGCCCTTGTACACGCCGCCGTTTGCTACGCTTTTTGGGCAGGTTGCTGTGGTTTGTGCGCCCAAATTGGGGAGTGCTGCCGTTCGTGGCGCCGGTGTGGGCGCATATACTGTGGCAGCCTCAGTGGTTGGCTGACGCCCCCTTGCGTTTGTTGCACACCCTTGCGGGCTTGCTGCCATGGGGGCTGATGGCATGGAGGCCGTTGGTTTTTTTTAAGAAGCCGCGCGATTGGGCTGAGTACATTTTTTTTGATGGAGCCTGCGATGGGCGAACCTGGAGGATGGCGCTGTGGGGATACACTATGGGGGGAAGGTCAGGGATCGTACATGAGGTGTTGTGCAATCAGCAGATTGCAGAGTTCGCGGCATTAGAGTATGCAGTGCATTTCGTGTCCGCATTGGGGTGGAACAGAGTAGGTCTGGTTGGAGATAACTTTTCGGTACTGCAAAGTTTTGCGGCAGGAAAAGCGAGTGTGGGGTTGCGAGTGCAGAATAGAATTTTGCGGCGGCTGGTATACGCGTGCACGCGGTCGCGTAGGTCGTGGTATCTGTGCTGGGTCCCAGGAGAATGCAACCCGGCGGATCCTTTCAGCCGTATCCAGTCGGGGTGGAGGGGGGACTATGCCGCAGCACAAGAGGAGGCCACACGTCGGCTGAGGTTGGCTATGGGCGGACCCACGGTGTTAGTCCAGCATGTATGGACGTTGGAGCTACCGGTGATAAAGCAGCTGCAGGGTCATGTGGGCATGAAGGTCCGGAAGCCTGCCTGACACGCCGTAACGCCCTGCGTTTGGTCCTTAGGCCGTTGGCTGCAAGTAGCTAGGCGTCGTGCGTGTGTCCCCAGACGCGCCCTTGCCCGGTGCTACAAACAAACACAACGGTCAACCTTTGGCCGAGCCGGGTGAGGGTGCAGACGGGGACCAGCGGGGAGCACGGCGCCCGATAGCTCTGAGCATGCGAGTGTCTGCGTGGTAGGGGTACGGTGCGAATGGCCGTGAGGTAACCTCGCATGTGTTGCGTTTGCGGTGCCTTAGTTTTTTTTGAACTCATGCCAAGGCCTGTGGCGCTGCCGTGCTTCCACCCCCTGCCGCCGCCGGCGCCAGCGCATATGGGCCGGCGCAGGCGCCAGCGTGATTGGGGGCGTTGGGAGGAGGACCGGCAGCGGGGCATCGCACGCGCCCACCCGGTGCCGGTGCTGCGGGGATGGGCGCGGGCGCTCACGGCAGCGGTGAGCGGTGCGCGGCGCTGGGGAAAGATCGTGGACGCCGCGTGCGTCTTGTACGCGGTTTGCATGCTCTTCCCCGGCGCCCTGGACCTGACAGCGCTCCTGGTGGGGGCGTTCGAGTACTTCATCAGCGTGGGAGCCTCACGGCCCGCGGCCTCCGTCAGCTTCACGGGAGTTGGGCTGGCGGTGGCCCCGGGAGCGGTCCGTGCGGCGCTGCGATGGAGATACGGGGCAGGAGCGACCCACGCGTGGAGAGCGCTGCGGCAGCACTTCCTGGCGGGTGCGATGCGCCAGGAGGTGTATAATATAATATTGCCC
Organism: Eutreptiella sp. 'Long Island Sound 2002'; assembly: GCA_964036045.1. Taxonomy (NCBI): domain Eukaryota; phylum Euglenozoa; class Euglenophyceae; order Eutreptiales; family Eutreptiaceae; genus Eutreptiella; species Eutreptiella sp. 'Long Island Sound 2002'. Next base: position 164,263,958 of record OZ038378.1, read on the forward strand.
CTCTGGGACGCGGGGCCGCTCGGCCTGCGGGGCGTGCGGCAATGGGTCCCGGACCAGTGGTGGCATTTGCCACAGTGCAGGCTGGTGGTGTTGACTGGCTGGTGTCCGGGTCCGTTGGCGGGTAGTGCAGGACACGCGTTGGGGCTGTCGTACACGGGTTGGCTGGCGTGTAATCAGCATGGGACAGTTTATGTGGGTCAGGACCCGGATGCGGCCTTAGAACTCATCCGGCAATGGCTGCCGGTCGTGTGGGAGGCTTGGTACTTCTGCATGCCGCGGCCTGAGTTGTTGCAGGCACCGCCTGTGGTTGCGCGACCGGGCGCAGGGGTGCGGTGTTGGGAGGGTGCTGTGGGTCGGGAGAGGCTGTACCGCGCTGCAGTGACCATTGCGGAGGACTGGTACGCGCGACGGGTGCCCGTGCGTATGATGCGTGATGCGCCGGAATTCTGTAGTTGACGCGGCAAGCGTGCTGCGGGCCGAGAGTGGCTGAATGTGCCTGGGCGTCGTGACCCTACCTTCTGACGTGCCCTCACCCGGTGCAGCAACCAAACACAACGGTCAGCCTTTGGCCGAGCCGGGTGAGGGGGCTGTCGGGGCCATAAGAAGTTACGGCGTCCGGTTACAGCGGCAGGAGTGCTGTAATTGACGCAATGCGACTGCGAGGGGGGGTGTCACGGCGTGGGCGTGTGTTGCGCGGGGTGCGTGAGTTGCACGGCGCGGCCGATCGCGGCGCGCAGCCGGTATCTATATATATATTTTTTTTCTTTCAGGGCAGATTCAGCCTGATATCATGTCGGTGTAGGGGAGTGTTTGCGCCCCAGACTCGCATACCGACGCTACTTATCGTTTTCTGTGTGCATGTGCTTTTGCTTGTTGGCAGATGTGAGTTTAGACCAAAATGAGGTTTGCCATAAGCAAACCCAAGTTTGGTCTGTGCAGGATTGAGTGTGTATGTGTCTGCACTGATTGTCTGCTCAGTTGTCTTTTATATTTTGTATGTCGATGGCCCACCCACCCACCCTGGACAGTATCTATGGCACAGGCTGCCTTATGCGACATCACGCCCCAGACTCGCATACCGACGCTACTTATCGTTTTCTGTGTGCATGTGCTTTTGCTTGTTGGCAGATGTGAGTTTAGACCAAACCTACAACTGAGATCAACAAGCATGCATGCATTTCTTTTTGTGCTTCCTTATATTTGGAGGGAGGGCATGGGTTTCCTGATCTGCGGACCTCGGTTCAAAGGTCCATTGCGCTTTTTCAGGAGATGCAGCATGCTCACCGACAGCACATTCTGAAGCTGCAAGGGCGACTTGAGCAAGTGCAATCTTGGATGATCGACGTCATCGCAGCAGATCAAGTTCGGATTGAAGATGATCAAGTTCGCTTTGAAGATGACTACAGCCGGCAGCAAGTCGTAGTTTAGGCAGGTTGATTTTTGCAGCGAACCTGTTCCTCTTCTGTTTTGGAGCCAGCGTCCCACTCAACTATTGCTGTTTGGTGTGTGGTGCTTGACTGACGGCTAGCGGTGGTCGTTATTTATTTAGCGAATGGCTCATGACAGCCCGGAATGTACAGTAGGCAGCCGTCCCCCCTGAACCCACCCGCCCACGCAACGCTTTTTCAAAGCGGTGGGCAGACTGCCTAGCTGGAGATCTCGGGTGCTTTTCGCTCCATTCAATCAACGCTTCCGTGCTCCCACTTGGACACAGGGATAAAGACTCAAGCCGTTAAGCCCAAGGCCTCTGCTCCATGAACAAATGCACTCTCTCTCTCTATCTCTCTCTCTCTCTCTCTCTCTCTCTCTCTCTCGCTTCCCCTCTTATTGAGCCATCACCCCTGCCACTCGCGTCACGCTGACCAGTATCAGGTGCACGCCGGCATTCCACCCATTCAGACGTTCTGTGCGCCATTTCCATGGAGCCTCCTGTTTCTGCGATGCAACAGAATGCTGTGTGTCCAATTGGCAGTAGGAAGAAACCTTTGGGGGCACGGAGCCCATGGTGTCGAGGGTCCAAGGCCCCTGGGTTCGATGAAGGCAGCCAAAGGAAACAAAAAAAAAAGCAGGTATCTGCTCTCCAGCATTTGCAGCTCAGGTACAGCACTCATCCCTCTGGAGCTCCAAGCAACGCCAACCAGGCTGCTGTTTATGGTCCAAAGATATCCTGTTTCATCCATTCAGCCTCATACTCCACACGCAGATTAACCGGGTGCACCATATCAGACAGCAGCCCTGCCCTGCATGCGGAATGCAGCATGCAGGTCTGTGGCCCTGGCGTCTGTGGCCCTGGTCATGCACTGGACCGGACTGTATGGGGGCCCAGTCGGACGGTTTGCAACTCTGCAGTGCATGGCATCCAATCCGGGTGTCCATTGTCAGTCGCACTGCTCACCGTTGCAGGCCCTTTGTTTCTGCAGCGGATACTGTCTGGGCGGTGTGGGTGGCTTTTGTGAGTGAACGGGTGGGTCCTTGGTTTGTTGTGGGTGCTGTATGCAGCGTAGTGCAGGGTGCTGTTGTAGTGGGTTGGTTGTGGGTGGCTGCTCTGCCCCCCCCCCCCCGCTTTTGTCTGTTTTTTAATTAGGTCACACCCCCCCCGCTTTTGGCGGGCAGGCCCATGGGGGAGCACCCCCTCGCCCCCTGCCCACCCGAACCCCCGCCCCCACCCATGAGTAGGCTCCCCACCTCTTGCAGTTTATTGAACCTGCCCCCCTCACTCCCAACGCAATGGACGGCCAGCCAACCCACCTTTCCACACGCGGTGAATTCCCTTTTCCTCAAACGGTGAATAAGTACGTCCACCCGCCGTACTACCTCAGCCTTGATGGCACACAGCCCAGCCACCCCTGAAAAGGGTTGCACCAGTGGCATTCAATTCGGATGCTGCACACGGCTGCGCAGCGTTGCATCGGAGCATCCCCGCTTGTCCAAGGAACGCCCGTGCCCAAGCAGCACCAGGCGTTGGTTCCGTCAACTTTCGCACCGTGGATTTTGGCGGTGTACTTTTCAATTGGCCCTACTTTGTGCTACGTGTGCTGCCTGATACTTGGGTTTTGAGATGCAGGATGTTCGTATTGTGTGTCAAGGAAGCGGATTGGGGCATGATGGCCTTTGTGGCATGTTTTGCCCCTTGGCTTTCAGAATAGTATGCCATGTCTTTCCGCATGTGCCATGCCCAGTGCAACGCGTAAGCAATAGCCTTGTCCAAGCAACACTCGGCGTTGGTTCTGTCAGTTTCTGGTCATGTTTGGACAAGGGGGGGGGGGGTTAGTTGACCACGCACGTGCATTTGTGTCCCCACAGCGCCGTCCACGGCCGTGCCACGGACAACCCTGGGGCAAACAGATGCTGCAAGTGAAGCATTGGCCCGGCGGCCGCGGGCCAACAGCCGGCAGGTAATCGCCACCCGCTTGTGGGCGGTGCTTCGGCAGACCAGCCTCTGCTGACTCAGAACCACTCACCGCTGCCAGTTCGATGCCGACCGCTGTTGGTCGTCCGCCAATTCCCGTCAGTGACTGGCCAACCGCCGTTGTTGACTGGTCTGGCCCTGTCGTTCGACTGTCGCACTGTTCGTCGATTGTCGCCTGGTGCATCATTGTTGGGGAAGTGCTTGCAAACGGTTTGTCTCCCCCCCCCCCCCCAGTGACAGACGGTCCTGGTTTGTCTTTTGGCAATATTGATGTGTCTTTGGCTATCAGTCTCCAGTATACACACACAGGCTCTTCCTTAGGGGCCCCGCTGTTTGTTTCTGGCATTAAGGAGTGTCCTGGTATAAAGGGGCTTTCCAGTTTTCCGCGTGCGCTGCCCCAAACGCGAAAGAAAGTGCCCCAAATGTGATGGCAGTCAGCCCCTCACCCGGGCACAGCCGGAGCACTGTAGTCGGAGCTGCACTTATAACTACTTGAGGAGTGCAACACGTGTTTCACGATCATGCACAGAGTGGGTGCAGGGGTTGCATGGTACGGGGTCCATGAGGTGCCCATTCTGCAGGGGACATATTTGTTTCGAGAAAGGAGAAGAAACGTGATGTGCTGCCTAAGGCCCCCCCTCCCCCCCCTGGGCCTCGTTGGCGAGTGGCCATCATGGCCCCTCGCTCAAAGACGTCGTGGGAATTCCAACCCCAAACACGCCTGACTCAGTATTTGCACATCTACACCCTGCAGTGTGCCATCACTCCCATTGCATGGCATGCAGCAATACCTGCTTGCCAGGCCAATCAGTAGCTTACTGCTGGCATGAAGCACGGCCTGTGCTTGACACCCATGTTTTCCGTCGATTTTTAGGAGCAGGGATTTCTGCAGGGAAGATTTCTCCATTCACACATGCAGGCACACGCACACACATATGCGCGCGTACGCACATACGCACTCTCTGCGCACGCCCGCACACACGCACACACACAGGTCCAGAGTGCATATCACACTGGTCGAGGGGTAACACAGGGACGCACCCTGAGCCCGTACAGTGGGCCTGCTTCGATGGGAGTGACCCGACCCGAGGACGCCAGAGTGGCCATACGGGCTAATCCGGGAGACCTGGTGAAAATGGCAATACCCCACACACGCACACACACACACACTCTCTCTCTCTCAGCAGTTTGCGCATGATTTGCTTTGTGTTGAGCTCTTTTTATAAATTAAGAAGGAAATGACTGGTGAGGCCATGGAGCGGCGTGCAACAGCCTGAGGCTTAGGCTGTGGAGGTGACTTGGCCTCCTCCTTGGCAGTTGGGGCTACAGAGGTCTGGCTTATCTCCGAAAAATTGATGAGCCCCTCCATCCCCCTGCCACGAAAGACAATGAATTGTGTGAAACCAGAACACCAAACAGCAAACCTTATCCCCCCCCCCCCCCACCACTTTCTGTTTTTTAATTAGGTCACCCCCCCCACCACCAGCAAACACATGCACTTCCGCTGTTCTAATTGACGCTCAAACGCGAACCTTTGATGAGTACCCTTTGATGAGTACCCTCACCTCCCTGTGTCCTTCCCCACCCCGGTTCCCCCAGGGGGGGTGGGGGGGGTTGGGCTCGTCACTTGGCAACCGCCCCCCCGGGGTGTGGTGGGGGACTGTCTTCCCTGGGTGGGGAAGGACACGGGGAGGTGAGGGTCATCAAGTGACAACACAAAACAGCCATGAACGGAATGGTGGCAAATCAATGTGCTTCTCTGTCACGATGCCACAGAGCGCTGGCATCCTTCCCCCATTCCATCGTTTTGGGTCCATTGTTTTGGCGCTCTTCTCTGTGGGATTTAGTCTGCAAAGGCAGTGCATGGCTGTTGTGCATTGCGTGCAAGCCTTGGAAGTATCCAAATTTCTGGATACCTCTGGATACCTCAATTTTCCCTCATTTTCCCACCGGATACTTGCATCCCAACTTTTTTATTGACGGTCCTGTAGGGAAATTGGTGACTTTTTAGGAAAAATGGGGAAAATGGGACCTGAAAATGCAGAAGTTGCCTGACTGTGTCCCATTTTTCACCAATTTCCCCCCCATTTTTCCGTGGCCTGCTGGATACAGGGATGGATCTAATTTGTGCGCCACTCAGGGGGTGGGGGTGGGGGGGGAGGGGGGGGGGGGTAGTGAATTGTGACATGTCACAAAAAATACAATAGGCAATAGTGGGAAAACAGCTTTTCTGAAAATATTGTGACACCCAAAAGGCTCTGTGGTAATTTCCGAGGGCAGTGGTACTTTCCGAGGGCATGCGGGATGGTTTCTGGATTGCTCATCTTTGTGTTCCTGAGCTTCCTGTGTTTTTGTGACAATTCTGTTTTTGTGACATTCTGCTGCTGCGACAGAGAGATGAGACGCGGTGTCAACTGACACTGTGTTCTCTGTAGGCTCTCAAGACTGAATGGGTCGAAAGAAGGTGGGTTTTCAGTGTGATTGGCCGTGTGTTTCAGCCGTGGCATGCCGAAAAAAAACCAGCCATGCAGCCTGTCGCGCCGCAGCAATTGCTCTGGCTGTGGGTGCTGTGGGTGCAGCTGTGGGTACTGGGTACTGACAGTGACAGTAACAGTGAATAAGAACCCTGGTGCACCAGCAAAAAAGACAAAAAAGTGTTTCTTGGAATTATCAATGGCTTGCATTGAATGCTTCAAGTGAAGGGGTGTGCTGCCTGCCTCGTGGCACCCTGCGTGGCTCAATCTGTGACCGGGTTTTTTTGTGACGCATATCGTGACGCCTCGTCACAACAGGGGGGAGGGGGGGGGTAGGGAGGGACACCCACCCCCCCAGTTAGATCCATCACTGGCTGGATAGTCCGATACTCCGGATATGGATGCTTCCTAGGCTTGTGCATGGGGCCATCGGTGAACCGTTTTGCTGACAAGTCGTTGGGGCCGGTGATTTCCCCGTGATTTAGTGCAGCAATCCTTACCGAATAGGCAGCTTCAGGCGTGGCGGTAGCCTACCGCGAAAGAGAGCATCATGGCGCACACCATGTGAGTTTTGGGTTGTTGCCTCATGCCCTGGTCTTGCCAGGTATCATATGAGTCCGATGCCTGCTTTCCTAGAACTGTCTTGTTAGCGCCATTTTTGGACCACCATTTTCATGGTCAAGAATGTGGAGTCGCAAGATTGTGTGCCCGTTGTGTTAGGGAAGGCAACGAAAGACGGGCTTGGGCGTGCATGGACGATTTGCTTCTGCATCCCGGTTCAGATCTAGGTAAGCTGGCAAAGCCCTCTCACCAAACGGTACCAAACGGTTTTGTCCCTGTATGCATGCTTTGTTATGTACGTGCGTGCCCTTGCAGATCCTTTGGGGGGGTGAGGGAACCGCCACTTCAGCACCGTTCCCTCGGCGGGCATGAGGGAACGGTTGCGCGCCAGCGATTACTGTACAAGGGGGAGGTAGGTGTTGTTTCCACCTTTGGAACCACGTCCTGTTTGCCATTTATAAATAAATACCCCCCGTTTTGTCAGAGCAACACTCGGTGTTGTTACCATCAATTGTTGGGAATTGAGTGTTGTTGTTGCAAGGAAGGGGGGTACCTTCATTACCCTGGCTCCTCTTCAACAGCGTGGATTTTAACAACATTGCACCTGCCTCCCGCCAAAGGTTCCACCTAAAATTTCGCTTGGCTTACCTTAATTGCCCCCCCCCCCCCACTCTGAAATGCGGTAGGGCTGCACCACCCTCTACTGACAACAACAGGGTTTGTACTGCTGTACCACCCAACTCTCAGTTGATTTATACAGACACATATGAAAACTGCACTGTTGTGCTCCAGAGTCCTTCACGTGTGCTTATGATTTCTGTCAATATAATATGGCTCCATTGGGGTCGTTCTGTACATTGTTGTATGAGAAATGGACCTTGGAGCCAATATAATTTGGTCAAGGACACCCTTGCCATCCATTTCAGGTTCTAGAAGCGCTGCAATGGTTTTGCAAACTCCAATCCGGGTCCTGTAAGCAGGTGCAGAAACTTCACATGCGTTGCATCATGCCACAGGACGGCCTCACTTTCCCTTCTTTACCCCCCCCCCCCTCATGCAAGAACAACGTCTCTGAGAACAACAGTAGGTGCTGTTTCCCCACTTTTTGGAACCATGTCCTACTTTGCCCTGCCAGAACAACACGAGGTGTTCCGTCAAATTTTGGGATTTTAGTGTTGTTCTTGCAGGTGGTGGTGGGGCCGCCAAACAATAGTACGGATGTTAAGTTTCAAACTTTTTGCAGCATGTATTATGAATGTGATGTCAAATCCAAAGTGCACAGTTTGTACATAATGATCAGTGGTTGATGGCAATTGGGCCATTCTATATAACACAGGGGAGCCTTTGCATGCAGTGCGCATGAAGTGCACAGGTGTTTGTGCTATTGGAAACACTGGGTTCCTGTTTTCAATATGCGCGAACAATGTGAGACTACTGGAGCAAATGTGGGTTCCACATGATCTCCACTAATACAACCCCTGTGCACGAAAAACAATTTTCGCCAATTTGGAAGCCTCATGCGCCCATGAGGACTCGCCCAAAGGGCCCAAAAGGCCTATTACGGCCAAGTCGCGAACCCCAATGTCTTGATTATCGCTCACATGTGACCCTCCAACAGTGTGTTGTGGTCGTCCCCCTGCAATAAGAACACTTTTACGAGAACCACACTAAGCATTGTTTCCGCAACTGTTGGTTGGAACCATGGAATTTGGAAGGTCCTTTTTGGAGCATCTCTTTTGACGCTTACTGATGCTGCACTCTTTTTCGAAAACACTCCTCCTGATTGCTTTTGGTGACAGCATTTGCTGTATTTGATGGTGTACCCCTCAAGCAGGTACGAAACGCCTCAGTCCCAATTCAACACACTCACCCTGTGGGGACGGTTTGTTGTCAGGCCTCGGATACACTTGATTTCAAGGTTGTTCCTGAGCGCTTTCTCGCCTTCGTGCCTGTTGGCATGGGTCGCACACTTCGAAAGTCGAGCAAAAAAAAAAGGAACCATGGACTTTGGAAGGTCCTGATTGTCCATAGATTGCAAGTTTTTCCTTGACTTTGGATATGCTGATTGCCGTCGTACTACGTTTTGCTTCACCTGCTTGCTTCCTTGCTTCACCTTTAGAGGATGTTTATCACTGTTTGTGTCCTTTCAGGGTGTGCATGAATAATGCCCTTGTCAGAACAATTGGAGGTATTGTTTCCGTCATTTTCAGTGCTGTTACCGTTGTTTTTGCAAGGGGGCTCGCTTGTGAGCAAATTATTTCAATTGGTCGAGGTATGGGAAAAGAGGGTGTGGAGGGGCTGCAAAAAGTTATCCCGCTTTTCACACGTCATAAAAAAACAGGCTGTCTTTGGGACACCCGGTAAATAGGTCCATTGGGCCCAGACGTATCTAAAATGGTTGCTCAATTTTCCACTCTTTGCGAACTGTAATTGCAGTGTGGGTGACCTGAACCAGCCCACCCCACACAAACCACAAAGCACAGAGTATTACATCAACTTGGCATGTGCAAGCCAAAAAGGATGACGCTATTGGTGATAACCACCTTGAGGCCCGGTGTGGGCATTAAAGAGACAGTTATTGCCAAAAAAACAAAAGTCCACCACCTTGAGACAGAAAATTGGACAATTTTGCAGCCTTGTTGTTTGCTACGCCTCAGTTTTCCACCCTGTTGCTACAGTGATTGATTTTTTTTTTTGCTTCTCTTAGATGGGGGAATACTATTTCATTTGGAATACTATTTCATTTGCATCCCATGTTTTTTTCCCCGCACCCCCCCACTCTTTGTGGTTTCCAAGCCTTAGATTTGCCCAACGAGACGCCTAGACCCTCATACCGGTGTTCACTTGGTGGAGCCTGAGGGCAGCCCGGCCCACGCACGGTGGAGGCCAATAGTGGGTCCACCGGGGTCCCCATGGTGAAAAAAACATTTTTCCCAAAGTTATTCCTAGACCACTTGAGATGCCCAAACAAGTGTTTTTAGCCCGTTTTGAGCCCGTGGTGACACATTTTGGGCCATGGAAAATCCCAAAATGCCTTGAAAATGGGCTGTTTTGGGACCAAAAATGAGTTCAAAACGCATTTTTCCAAAAGTGATCCTGGACAATTCGGGATGCTCAAACAAGTGCTTTTAGCCCATTTTGAGCCCGTAGTGACGTTTTTTGGGCCATGCAAAATCCCAAAATGCCCTGAAAAGGGGCCGTTTTGGGACCAAAAATGGGTCAAAAACGCGTTTTTCCCAAACTCACAGGTGAACCGGGGGATCGGCCAGCCATGGGATGCGAGGAACGACGCGAAGAGCCAAGAACGGACCAGTGGATTGTGGAGGCTTTCCGGATTGGCAACAGCCGCTTCCAGTACATGCCGTATTCAGTCTCAGGACCAAGATTTGACTTCCACACTGCGAATCAACGAAGGGAACACTTCTACGTTCACAAGATTCTCCCGGAACCGGCGACTCCGCTTAGAATTGAGCGACGACAACGCAAAGCGACATACAGGCATTAGGAATTCGGTCTGAGACCTAACAACCGGGACTTTGGAGAATCGGATATCATTATGTTCGAACCCGTTCAAGTCAATGAGATGTGCAACACTAGAATCTCAGCATAGGGCACTCCCAATCATCACCACCTGCGACCCACTAATGACACACGCTCATGTTGGGATGCACTACTATGCACAACGGATTCTACGGCGTTCAGCGGTGAATCGGGACACACGGAGAGCATGTCACCACAACCCCTCTTTGCAATGCCTACTAACCTCGCCATGCAGACAAAAGGCCGAACTCGGAGAGAGGCTTGCCCATCTCCAAAGGCTAGAGAGCCGGAGCTGGCCCAAGGCCCATTTCTTGGTAGTGTGCCAATCTCTCTTCACCAAGTTTTTGGGCAAATGGCCCACCGGAGCAGTGAGTACCCCGAACTGGATGTACGGGACACCAATTGTTTCAATGCATGTGAAAGTACATGGGGTGATACATGGTCTGTCAATCTTTTGCAATATCAAGTTTAGTAAAATCATATCAGGCTAGTGGCTGGAACAGAGCCCCTGACTGGGCGAGATCCGCTAGGCAATACATCATGATGTTACGCCCTCCTTACAGTAGCAAATGCGGGTTCCCATATTGCCATATTGTGGGGACGTGGAATGCAACCCGGGGCCAGAACCACGGGAGGCAAAAAATGGTGCCCCCTAAGCCTAGGCTTCTCCATTACCGCATGAACTGGTCATGCGACGTTCAGTTACAGGTCTGCAAGCAATTAATGCAAAACGCAAAGGCATCTGCGAACATTTTGAAAAACTTAGCAAACAAGCAGAAATCGTGGGCCCCGGCGGCAAAAAGGGGTCGCTATGAAGAATATGAGGATGCACCTGCACAGATGACAGAGGTCTTGGTAGAGTTTGGCACACTGATAAAATCTTTTCACTACCCCCTCCTTGATAAAGTCAGGGGACAAGTTAATGAAATTAATCAACAATTGCAGCATGTTCTGGACATGTTGGAGCAAGCTTCGAACGAGAAGACAAACACACTTGTTGATCGAAGACACAATCTTTTTGAACAGTTGGATCTTCGCATAGACCACTGGTCCACCTCGTCACCCATGGTGAGGATAACGTAGTCGTTGACAAACAGCAGCGACGGCCGAAGGGACAGAGAAATGTGCCTCTGCAGCAACATAACAGCTTTTTCTACCAGGCCAACCCCCAATCAGGTTCAAGTAACGATTCAAGCCGGGTCTCCGCCCCTTCACTACTCACTGACCTTGCACGATCTAACGTGGAGGCATTAATCAAAGCCGGAGCATCTCAGGCTCACAACGCGGCAGTGGTTGATGTGGTATATGTGGTACACGACAATGAATAGCAGATGCTCCATTGCCACCAAGAGGAATTTTATACCACCCTTCCACACTCATGTCAGTAGAAGGACAATCCGTGTCCCAGAAGAGTCTAATTGATACGTACCCGGCGGACGTGGTCCTTTTTCTCGTTGAAAACTTAACTGCGGTGTTTATTGTGGAGGCAAATTTTCCCGAACTCTTCTGTGTTTTTGTTCACTACCAATTCGTCCTACAATTACAGCCAGCGAGGCTGGACATCTTGATACAGGTAGGGGCCAATACATCGTTCAATAAATGGCCCAACAGGGTGTCTGCAAAACTCCCGTAGTTCCCGGACACCTTTGTGCGGTTCAACAAGCGGAGGGGGGCTCCACGAGATGGGGACGGGCATTGTGCGGGCTGCGATGCCTCTGAACGGTATGTGTCGGACGTGGAAGTCAGATTGCATGATATGCACGTGCATGATCAAGTATTTATAACAAAGAAGGATGACCATGTTGAGGAAATTTCAATGAAGCAATGATACATGATATGTTGTGGAGGGTGTGGAAAAGTAGGATTAAATGAATCCTTCGTGTTTCGTCCTTGGTCTGGCTTTTCCTTTGCTGGTGCGAAGCACCATCAAAAGAAAAGCCCTATTACGTTTCTAGCCTTTTTCGGGTCACCTTTCTATGTCGGAAATGGAGCCGGGCGGTGACAAACAAAGGCAAAAACACGCCTTTGCCTTGTGTTTAAGCTAGCAGCGCAAGGACAGGGAGGGTGCATTGGGCAAGATTAGCGACACAGGGTGCAAATGGCATACAATTGACATATTCATAACTCGGGCCCATTGTATCGGATTTTGACGAATTTAAAGGCAATTTTGGTCAATTTGGGGGTGTTCTGTTCATTTTAGAGCTCAAAAAGGCGGCTGCGTGCGTTGAGAACCGTGAAATCGAAAAGCGGTGCTAAAAGAAAATGACGGCGGTTTTCCAATTAAACACCAAGATGAGGCTTGTAGAATCATTTATACATCTGGTCTTAGATCGAATTTTGGTGCATTGTAGCCCGATTTCACTTTGGACAGTCAAAATGAAAGATCGCAAATGCCGGCGACTGCGAAATGCACGCGTGCACAGCAAACAAATAATATGTCAAATAGATTTCTTGAGATTTGGGGCCTGTGGCTTATGTACGGTGTTGTTCGGCACCTCAACTTTGCTAGTGCACACCTAAATTACATCCCTAGCTTATATGGAATTAGTGGATGCTGGTAAAGAAGTTAAAACCTGGCAAAGGTCCTAACTTTGCAAAACAGCCATGATTCATCGAAACAAGTATGATGGCACCAATCAGCTCTCCGAGGCGGTCATTTAGAGGGGCTGCATCGTACACTTTTGAGGCATGTTTCGTTTCGGCGCGCGGATTGTATATAATGGCATAAGGACTGCTTTTAGAGGGGGGCGGGGCCCCATTCCCCGGCCCCCCAATTAAAAGCCCCCCATGGGGGGGGAGGTGAACAAGCACGTGAAGAACACAACAGGTGCGGATTTATAGTTTCTTGTTATCACGGCCTCGTAAGAAAGTATGCGCAACAAACTGAAGACATCGTTTGTATCATATCGCCGATTTACTGAACGAACGACACCCAACCGCAAGGCGGTAAGGGCCAAAAGGCAAATCTTGCCACAAGAGCCATTCAAATCGATGAGAAGACACCCCCACATGCAATGAACAAACTAGGCCACCATGGGGCCCGTTGTTACTTCCACAACAGCAAAACCAGGCGAAAGCCCCTGAATGGGCTAGCGCCGGTTAACACAAAATTTTTTTATGCACCACTGCAAAGGGACAGACCATGGAAGTTCGTGGAGGATCACGCCCAACATAAGCATGTTGCAGCTATGTATTTGAACAAATTTCATAGTAAAAGCCCCAAAGAGGCCTATCTCATTGCCCAAGTTTTTGAACAAGAAAGAGATGCAAGAAAATTTTGCAAAATCCCTATGGTATACCCTATACCGAGCCTTATCCAAGAGCATCTAGGAGCCCCATCTTTGGCGGCTATCGGTAATGGGTTTCAACAACATGAAACTGGCATTTATCCAAGAAGAAGCCGCCACCACCTTATTTCAGTCGGTTGCGGTGGAGCTGAGGGTTGCCTTTTTAAAGACGAAAAGACTAAAGCATGGATCAAAGATGCACCATCTGACAGTGAATCCGAAGCCAATTCAACCTCAGAATCACATCATGATCGTAAAGAACCTATGATTTTTTTTTAATTTGATTTAATTTTACACCACACCCTAGGTGAACCGGACGCTGATGCAATTATAGCCTTGCTACAATCCGCGGGCTTCCATGTCAGTATGGTGAGCAGGATGGGCTGGAACCCGAGCCACCCACAACGGGCTGCATGGCGCCGACAGGGTAAGGGCTTGGCAGGGAAGTGCCTGGGGTGCAATTTTACATGATGATGAAACGAATATAACCATGACTATTATTTCACTGCACGTATACCAAGAAATTAAGAAAACTTTTGACCAAAGCTTTTACAAAGCGCTTCTGCTCCAGCTTGTGGCCCGGGTAAAAAGAAAAGCTCCTATGCAAAAAGCCGCCAACAGTCTTCTACCGTGATGACCAGTATAGCCTATGTACATAAATGTCAAAAGCAACCACCTGTCGCGGCCGGTGTCTCCGGCCAAGACCTGCAAACTAGGCAGGTGGTTAATGGGGCACCAAATTTCAAATGCATGACACTGAATTCGAATGGGCTTCATACGCGTTACCCTAATGGCCGGCAGAAGATCAACAAAGCCTCGGCTATTTGCATGCATTCCCGCGCAGAAAACATCGACATCATTGGGCTGCCAAAACCTCACGTACACGCTGATGATCATGTCACGGTAGTGGCCAATGTCTTTTCAACTTCCTTTTATCACTTCATCTGCCCCCACAACTCAGGGCAGAGGGGGGGTAGCCTTGGCAATCCATCAGGGATGGACTAAGTATGGACTGTTGTGCACTCTAAACATATTGAGCCTCGTATATCAATTGCACATTGTGACAAACAAAATCTCACGGTTGTGGTTGCTTATTTCTCGCATGTAGCGAATGAACGCCCCCAACAGTGGAGGCACCTACGTGGTGAGCTGGCCCACCTCCCTTCAATCAGTGTCGTCCTACTAGCGGACCACAACTCGTTGATCATACCGGCACAGGATGCGGCCAAACCCCCACAGACGGAGCCCAACACCGTGGTAGAGGCCAGAGAAACAGAATTGGCTGTGTTAGGTTCTCTGAAGCTGGAGGATGCCTGGAACGAAATTCACTATGATCCAGAAACTCAGGACACTAAGATAGGGTTCACCTTTGCGTACAACGTTGGCAAGGCAATGCAGCTGGACAGGCTGCAACGCATTGACCCCATTCATGTGTCAAATCACCTGATGCCGGTTATTGCCACGGCTTTCACTGTCTTCCTGGCCAGGGCTGACCATAACGCAGCAGTGTGTGAGTTGTCACCGCCCACATTCTGTCACCAGCCATCGCGCTGGAAATGCCCCGTGGGTTTTCTCACTGATGCACAGACAGTCAGAACACTCCAGAATTGGTTGGACAAGGTACAGGATCAGGAACTCCCACCACTGGAGGTGATTTCTGGGCAGAGCCCAAACCACGAACCATTTGGGGGCTTGGGACAGTAAACCAAATTTGACTTCCCAAAAACTGCTGATTGGTGAATACTTGAACTACTGCCCCGCGTAGGAAATGCATAGGCTGAATGATTTGATGCACCAATGCTTGTTGTGAGCAGGGGTTTCCTTGTGTGAAATCTGTAGACAAACAAAAAAATGCACAATCCAAACTATCTGAAAATTGCAGTTCGCCCGGCTCACAACATTTCTTCCAACTTGATTGACACAGCGTGACCCACAATCATTGTTGACCCATACTTCATATTTGTGCAAATGGGAGCTGCCAGATTCAACAAATGGGACATTGAAACAGTCGCCCTGATAAAAAAAAAAAGGCAACAAATCCAACGGGACACTCAAACAGAAAAATACCTTGAATGTAATTTTTTTCAGACATTTTTCAGACATGCTTAATGTGATGCTGGGTGTCAACAAAATCAGCTTCTGGCCAAGGTCACACTGCTGTGCAGTTTCACCTTGTGGCTGCGTTTGTTGTCAGTCAAACCAACCCTGAAACAAAGCAAGTTCAGCACATAACACCAATTGGAATGTGTGTATACTGATTGCATAGCATGCAATAGCACTTGCCTGCATCAACAGCACGAGCAATGGTTGGAATTGAATGCTGGCAGATGCAAAACTGGGTTGAAAGATGTACCCGGTATAGTCTTGTGGTGGCTATGGTCTGGCACAAGAAAGCATGATCCGTCAGCATTTCCAACTCACCTCTCCTTGCAAGC
Organism: Eutreptiella sp. 'Long Island Sound 2002'; assembly: GCA_964036045.1. Lineage (NCBI taxonomy): Eukaryota > Euglenozoa > Euglenophyceae > Eutreptiales > Eutreptiaceae > Eutreptiella > Eutreptiella sp. 'Long Island Sound 2002'. The sequence continues at coordinate 164,279,664 of OZ038378.1, forward strand.
GGATAAGACCTTAATAGCACTTCTTCGGGTAATTGTAAGCTACCATGGAACACACTGATCAACAATAACATCACATCCGCGAATGCCAAGCTTGGTGTGACCTTCTAAAAATAAAAGGCTGTGGCCTTCTAAAAATAAAAAGCTGCAGCCTGGAAAATGGGTTAGTAGACAATCTCATGGGAAGCACTGCACGCACACACCTTATCATAAACTAAGTCTACAACAAGGAACACGCAATTGCAGCACTTTACTGTGAGTGAAAACTCTACTGAATGCTCCAGTTGAGAATTCAAATGACCATATCAAATGTTCAGAAGCTCCAATCTTGTGGCTAGTCACAAATGGCAGTTGGGGAGGATGCCTGTTCACGTATCCTTCTGGTCTGATAAGCAGTTTGCTGGGCATCTGGTAAAGATTAGGAGATGCGTAAAAAGGATCCTGCGGAATCCAAAACAACGTCCCAAGCACATGATCACTGGCTCGTATTATCACAGCAAGTGGGATCACACCGGGTGTTGTTTTCACCAACTTCAACATGAGCTAATTTGTCAAATTCATGACAGCAAAATCAAAGAACAATGCCTTTGGATGTGCTACCTTGCTCCATTGGCAACAAAATATATGTTATATACGACAGGGGGTTGTGCAGGCCCCTGAAGTCCCTCATAAAAAACTCAACTCTGGATCCCTGAACGTACACAATTCTCTCATATCCTCCAGGCCGTACACGTCGCAGTTGGGCAGGTGCCGGGTAAGCATCAGACACTTTCAGTTCGGGGAGGCCAACCCCCCTTGGCCACCTGTTAAGATGACCTAACCAAATGCAGGTATGATGGCCTTTGTCACCCAAGCTTTGCACTCCAGCCGTTGAATGCTGTGGCCTCCACTGGGCCTTGAGCAAGATGTCTGAGGCTGCCCTTTCATCGGGGATGCTGGTGCAACCCCCTGCATGCGGAAATCACATCTCCTCCGCTCCAATCCAAAAAATGAATGGCCATGGCTGGCTATTCAGGGTCTGAAGAAACCCCAACCTGTGCAGCACGAAGGACCCGCCCATTAATTGTCCATCCGTTCTTGACCACAGAAAACACCACTCCAGCGTCCAATCCTTCAACGGGCTGTTGGAACAGGGCATCATGCAAATTGGGATCGAAAGCGGTTTCTTTGGGCACAATGTCGATCTTACACAAGCCATGCTTGTCGAACACCTATCACACATAAGAACATGCTGTTGCGCCTGGGAAGCGCCTCACGCAGCATCCCTTTCAGGCTACATCGGAAGAGGAGGACTTCTGAGGTGTGCGCTGGGCAGGGGAGGAGGCAGAGAGCCTAGAACGGTGGGTCATGAATCAATCCAAATGCAGCTCATATTCAAGTTGAAGGGCAGGGGCTGGCTCCAAAGTGCTTGGCGGTGGGGGGTACCCTCAAATGTTGCTGCTCTGCTGGCAGTTGGCAGTGTCAACTGACTGTGTGCCATCCACCAGGCCGCTGTGGTAGGCCATGGTGGTGGGTCGTGGCACCAACACATTAAAGATCCACATGGCATCTTCAGTGCAGAGTGCAAACACTGTGCCATGCCCCGCAGCCGTCCAGGAGCGCAAACAGCGGTGTGGTCGTCACTTCATCAGGCTTGCACAGCATTAACAACAATTGCCATTCCTTCTCTTGGCCTGGGAGCGGCCCGACTCCTGCACAAGTGCCGTTTGCTCGGCTGTTCACTGCAGCCATTCCCCCGTCCATGCCAGTGACAAGCTGCTTTGGGGCACTCGCGCTCAGTCAGGCCTTCCTTGTAGAGGCCTCGTCATGCGTAGTGTGAAGGGTGTTCGGACAAAGCACCTACATGTTGCTGCTCTCCTGACAGTCGGCAGTGTCAACCAACCTCTCGTCAATCATGAAGAAGCTGCTGTGTCCATTTCAGTTTCTCCGTGCTGGTGGGTCGTGGCACCAAAATATCAAGAATCCACACGGCAATAATCTTCAGTGTGGAGTGCAAACACTCTGTTCTGGTGGAGTGTCCAGCAGTGGCACAACATTAACAGCAACTGCCATTCCTTCTCCTTGCCTAAGGAGTGTCCAAGATTTCCTCCTCGACGCTCAGGTATTGTCTGTTGGCATTGAACTTACACCAATGGTCTGTAGCAGAAACCTCATGGACTATTGCAACTTGGTGGGTTTTCAACAGCTACGTCTGCCAAAGGTTCCACCTACACCTTTGCATAGCTCACCTTAATCAGGTTGTACCCCATCATGGCCATGGCCAGGGGTATGGCTACAGCGAATTTTCCAGCGGTGCAAGGGATGATCCCATGCCCTCGAAAAGGCATCACAAGCCACGCTGGCAGTGAAAGACAACAATCCGAACACCAACGTGCGTCAAAAATTTACTGACCGGCTTGCAGGACCTGTTCAACACAACAACTACCTGCCAAGAGTTGGCCATGGGGGATCAATGGTCGGTAAAATTGGCCAGGGGGGGGGGGGGGCTGGGGCGTAATTTGATCGTTTGGTGGAACAAAGAGATGAGGGAAAATGAACAAGAGGGAAAATGAAAAGCAGTGGTCGCAAAATTGCAGGTGAGGCAGTGTGGCAGTGCCTGGAGCGCAGCTTTTTCTCCGAATCTCAAAAATACCAATGGAACAAACAATACCATACTGAGACATCAGGGGTTGGGGTCAGTGCCAGAGGGTCAACTGATCAGGACATTCATCAGTCACTGTGAGCTCCGGTGCCAAAGAAAGTTTTCAGGTCAGAAAGAGGCGCCGGGTTTTCATTTCCGGGCGGGGGGGGGGGGGATAGCGCCCACAAAAACTGGGGGGGGGGGGTTGGGAAAAGGGCTCAATTGGCAGACACCATTATCACTTTTGAAAAAAAGGCTTAGGAGCCATTTTTGGCAGGGGTTATGCATGTCTGATTTTGTCCCCTTGTTGGGGACCCCCTTAGCTCATGTGGTTCTAATGATAGGCCATGGCGGGGGACTACATAAATGTGTAGCCAGAATTAACCAGGGGCCCTGTGTCCTTAAACACAAATACCACCATCATTGGAACCACAGACGTCCCCGGGTCTGATTTCGGGGGTCCTGTCAATTGAGCCCTTTTGGGGGGGGGGGGTCTGGCTGGAGGGCTCTATCGCCCCCCCCCCCCCCCCGGAGGTGAAACCCCGCCAAGCCAATTAGTGAAAAAATAATTGAATCCCAGACAAATGATGATGACTCTCCGGACCCTCTGGTTGCACTGATTTCAGAAATGGTATCATTTTTGCTGAAATTGCGGTCCAGGTCACCTTTGGTGCCGTCCTCGGGCTTTCACGGGGTCCGGTTGTGGGAGCCCCGTTTTGTTTCAGGGGTATTTTGGCGGCAAGGCTCATCCACACATCCGTATCTGTAAGGCAGTGTGTGCTTGCGGGCTCCATCCCCTGAAAATCCATCGCACCCAAGGGTGGGGGGGCTTGGGGAGGGAGTGTGGCTGGCAAAAGCCCTGAGATGTTGCTGCTCTCTTGGCAGTTGGCAGTTGGCTGGGGAGGTGGGCGGGGGTTGACCAAATTTGTGAAAATTGAGATGTTGGATGACATGACGAAGGGCTAACCGGGGGGGATGGAGACCTAATTAATTTGAGAGTATGAAAAAGTAGAAAAACAGACATGCAGTACAGCAAGACTGCAGGTTGAGGTAATGCACTCCACAATCCTCCACAGTAAGGCATAAGTGCATCTTTATTCTCTATGCCGAACCTGGTTAAACCTCAAGGGGGTTAAAGTCCACTGGGGGGGGGGGGGGGGGTTGCAGACACATGCGCCACCCTTCCATTTTTTGCATGAGTGGTACCCGCATGGGAAACCACACCCCGAGCGACCACAGGTTTGGCCAACCGCGCCGCTAACCACACCACGGAGTCATGATATGAATTGGCCTGATTTGGGGCTGATGCTCGACCCCATGCCTGCAGGAAGACACTTGCAACCTCATGGCACAGGTTTGGCGCTATTGTCACTGGGCCATGCCTGTGTGATGTGTCGATTCATGCAGCTCAAGTGTTTGCACATATCAGTGGATTGGGGCAGGGCATGCTGGGTGAGGCAGTGGTGTCTGCCCGGGCAGCCTTTCACAGAGGGCAGGTTCCTTTCCCGTGCACTATGCTCAAGAACCAGTGTCACTGTGCACAGCACTGTCCGCAATGAGGATTCAATCAGCAACGATTGAAAGTATCCGAGGCTTTGCCTCCGCTGTACCATCACAAATGTGCCCTGCTGTGGTTGACAAGGAGGAGGTCCTCCCCCCCCTTCAGACCCCCCCTGGCCTCCCCATTCAATTGGAAGCCTGCTGACTCCTACCCATGCCTCTGCGTTGCAGTGACAGACACATTCAGCCGTCAACACAACCATTCATTGATCTGTACAGACGATGAGAGCAGACAGGGGGCACACCGCCGGTAGGGTAGTTTTTTCTTCTTTTTTGGCAGTTGCCGCACTCTGGGGGCGGCATGCCGGGTGGGGGAGCCCAATTATGGTGAGCGAAGCCGGGGGGGGGGGGGGATGGGGAGCCTCCCACCTATTTTTCCATGTCCATTTCGCATCCTAGAACAAGCCTGGGGTCAAGGATCCCGTCACCCCTTTCACATAAAAAGCCAGTGATGTGAAAATCGCTCTGATGTGAAAGAGGTGTTGGTGTAGGTTGAGGGCCACAAAGCACTGATGCCTGGAGGCAAATTCCAAGAACCTTTGGGGGCTGGGGGGGGGGTACAACACTCCACACACCAGCATTGGTATCGTTGGCAACAGCAGCGCGGAAGGCCCCTCTTTCGCAACGCCGCCAGACCGTCGGTGACACGGCACACCCACATACCTTCATCATTACGTTGGATGTCATCTCAATACCAGTGTAGATGCCGGACATCTGGTGCCCCTTTTCTTTGCACTCCTCCGGAAAGATTCCGAGTGCACGCTCTGCAGAAGGCGATGCACACAAGCAACCGCCGACAACCCAACGCGCAATGCCCCAAAATCGTCGATTTATGCTTCTGGAAGAGGGGCGTTTCCCCTGCTGGACTCTGTTGTTGGAGGTCGCCGGGTGCTTCTGCATGCATGTGCATCAGGCGGCCAAAAGTCTCAATGTATGCGACCAATGACTCTGGTCTGGGGATATGCTTTGGAGTTGAGGGGAGGGGGGGGGGGTGCTGAGGCCAGCCACCAGCAAAGGACATACGCGGAAAGACCTGCACGAGGTCATTATGTCTCGCCTGGTCCCCCCCCCCCCCCACACACACCTTGAGAAATACGCGCCTGTGCGCGACGATATCCCACCCAAAATGACAGTATCCCCCGCCCCCCCCTGCCCCCAAGGGAACACAAGGGATGCGCGACACGCGTCAAGACATGCAAACATCAGGCTCCACAGAACGGCCACAAAATTGTCCATTGGGACGCGTGTTTAGGTCTACTGAGAGACCGGCACTGTGTGCTACTTTTTCTGGCGCGAATACTTGACTTTGTAGGGCTGCACATGCTCGACAGGGGCCATTGGGTTGCTTCAGGCTTGAGAAAACTGATGGGTGCATGCGACAGCCTGCACCATCCATAGTGTAGAAGCGCAAACCGGGTCTCCATACAGTAGTGTGGCCAGAGCACTCATATGTGATGCTCTGACAGGCCCAGAATCTTGGCCAGCGCAACACTGCCCTCTGCATGTTGGAAGGTGACAACAGTATACCATCAATTCCAAGTACGTAGCAATGCACCAATATTGCTGCCTCGTCCAAGCAGTACACACACAGAGAAGAACCTGTGAACCCACAGACCCATCTGCCAGCGTGATTTGCGGTAGCGTATTCCCAGGAAAAATGCTTCTCAGCCGACTCCCCACGAATCATCACACGAAGCATCAAGAAAATTGCTTCGGGGCTGGGAAAGTGGGAGTCACCAGCACTGGCCCTCAGAATCACCACCCCACAATTCGCATATTGGTGGGTCCTCTGACTGACCCACCCAGTCAGACATACCACAGTTGTCGATGACATCCAATAAATCCTTGCCAAAACCCTTCAACGCAAACTCTCGTGCATTCGCCACATCCTTCCTGCGGGTGGGGGTGGTTTGTATGGCACTGAGTGCGAACAGAGCGAAAATGCAACACAACTTAACTCAATCAACTGAACCCGAAAGCAGACCTTGCGTGTACACAATGCGAACAACCAAATGTCTATGAGAGCAGAGAGAGAGAGACGGAGTGTGTGTGTGTGTGTGTGTGTGTGTGTGTGTGTGTGTGTGTGTGTGTGTGTGTGTGTGCGACACCCTGTGTGTGTGTGTGTGTGTGTGTGCGACACCCAATTTCATTAAAACGACTTCATAGCGTACTACCTCTCTCTCTATGTGGGTTTACGCATGCTGCCATAAACCAGGGCAGACATCTTTTCGAGGTCCAAGGCGCTCTTGTGCAAGTGAGGAGGTAGAAGTGTTACAGGAGAGGGTTACCCTATCCCTGTACCCCTGGATTGGCGCCCCAGAGGGACCACCATTTGCCAGGGAGACCCAAAATGCGGCAACCAGGAGGATGCACAATTGTATCCTGTCCTCTCTATGCACGTTTCTCCGTCTTCGCAGGTCTTCTTGTGTAGGGGTTGGATGCGGGGGGGGGGCATCACTTTCTGGGGCACAAGCCTCCCAGCTGGTATGCAAGGGGCTGGCTGCAGGGTTGGTTGGAAACCCACCCCCGAACAGCGCCCCTGTCCCCCAGTGCGCTTGTATCAAGGAGGGTTAGCCTTTTCGTTAGGTCCTCGCCGCAGATCGGCGGACTGGAACACTACCACGGTGAAGAGCACCCAATCAATACTCGCAACCCAGGAGACTCAAGGGCTGAGCTCAGCCGATGCCACAGAACATTATCTCCCCTTACACCGCCGCATCTGTGATGCCCTTGTGCTTGTGTGTGTGTGCACGCGCGCGTACGTCGTGCGTGCGTGTGTGCGTGCGTGCGCTTATGCGCGTCCGTGCGTGGTGGACGGAGAGCGAGATGCGGCCATAAAAAAGGGGGGGGGGGGGCAATTAAGGTGAGCGGCAATGAAAAAGGGGGGATGTCCGCATTGGCTTTGGTCAGAACTTGAGTCTTCGCTGTATGCAATCCACACGGCATTGCAACCTCGGTCCGCATTGGCTTTGGTCAGAACTTGAGTCTTCGCTGTATGCAATCCACACGGCATTGGAACCTCGGATGCCGCCTGAAAACATGACTCCTGCAAGTGGTTGGCCACAACGCCCAGGTGTGTGTTTGTGGTGTGTACACAGGAGCCCCTCAAAACACCCACAATCCAGCCTAAAAAACGCTTTGAGCGAAAAAACGAGCGGTTAGTGCACTTTCTTTGTCGTGCCGTATGCTTGTGGGTGTGTTTGCGTGATGTTGCTTTACTTCACGGTTTTGAGTGACGTTGGTAACAACTGGTGTCAATCTTCATCGCAGGGATGTGTGTGGGCGGCTGACAGCGAACCAAGTGCCAAAAGACCAAACACGCCGTGCCACCCCGACCCGTCGAAAGATGGTCCAGAAGTACTGACAAAAAAGATCGCGAGAAATGCAGATAGGGGGCGTATGGGCAAAACAAACTTCTCCCCACTGCATGGTGAAAGGTGATTTCTCCAGCTTTTGAAGCGAGGCACTTTCAACACGTGAGGGGTCTCCTCGGAAGATTCTAACTGCTGCGGGGGACACTGAGATCAGACATTTGGGTGCAGTTTCGTCGACCCAACAGTGTCGAGAACAGCAACAACAACCTCAGTGCAATCAACAACACCACAAATTTGGGGGAAGAAAACATAACGCGAGGCTGAAAACCCAACACACTTGGAGATTTTCCTCACGTTGTCGATGTCTGCTAGTGCATACGCCAACTTGTTCTTGAGAGACTTAACTTCCTCATCCGCTTCCCCTTTGGCTTCCTTCAGTTTACGGAATTCCGCCAACAGCTCTTCGTGAGAGAGGTCTTCTTCTGAAGCGGTCTTTTCCTCTGGGATGAAGGTCGGCAGTGTCGCTCAATTCGTATGCCCTGCTGGCAGGTTTGTGTGCTGGTGACGTCCGTGCACGTTGCTTGCTTGACGCGTTCGGCAGCGTACTTGCGCATTCGACTCTCAATGCAGCTACTGTTACTCTGAGTCTTGTGTGCTGGGTGCAGGCTGATACCTCAGGCTGATAAATTTTCCGTGCTGGTGTGTGCTTTCGTTCATTTTTTCCAGTTGGACACACTTGCCATATTGAGTTTAAGGTGTTGTCTGTTGTCACATGCGGAATTGGACGCGCTGTAGAACCTGCTTCGACCTCTTCTTCACCCTTCTCGGGCTGAGGTTCGGCGTTGTCCTTTGGCTCCTGCTGCTCAACTTCCGGATTAGCTTTGGCATCTGCAGATTCCAGACGTGGCAGGATTTCGTGTCGTGTTCCTGGGATTGGGGGAGGGGGGCGTGCGTGACATGAGCTCTACCTGGGTTTCCCTCCTCCGGAGGCGGTGTGGCGGTTGAAAACGGACGCAGGAGGGCTGCAGGGGACGACTGCATGGGAACATGGAAGGAATTGACCGCCGACCTCATCGTCCACAGACCGCGCCATTGAGTACGGGGTACTGTACTTGTGAGGAGCTTAGCACCGGCTCGACCTGAAAAAATGCACGTCATCAGAGCCAAGGCAACGTGCTAATCCTCATATTTCAGTTGTTTATTGAGACATACCACAGGAACGCATGGTTTGACCAGTAAAAAGTTTCACCCGAGTTTGTGACTGCCGCAAGTGCAACGGAGAGGGTCGTGGCGGCCCTCCCCAAACACTACTGGAAATAAAGCCATTTTTCGGTTCGCGCCCGAAAATTTGAATATTTGGATGCAAACCATTGAGGTGTATCGATCAATGCATGATTTCAAGCACTTTCATTGCCGATTTCCTAATGCTGCCATTTTGAGGGGTTTCTGAACGAAAATTTGTTGTTGGGATGTACAATGGCATGTTCTGAAAAGCATACACCACACCATTTTAGGACCAATACAAGACATATTTGGTGATCGCCAGTACGGTTCTCCAAATTTGCTACTAGTTTCAGTTGGTGGAGATGCCAACTTCGAGCCTCAGGTACAATTTCATTGGCAAAGTGCACTGTTTTCATGGGTCTCCCCCCAACGGCTGTAGCGCCAATTTGAGGCTATTTTGGGCCCAAGTGTGGGCAAGGGGCGAAGAACCTCCGGACTCGGGCTGCGCGCTGCAACAAGAACCAACCATTTAGGAGACGGTGGTGGGGCCCTACAAACTTTGCGGTCCACTTGTGATGGGTATAAACATACCCCCCACAACCGTTGTGCGTAGTGTTAGGTGCGGAGTGCAAGCCTAACTAAGACCGCGACCCGCCGAGGTAGCTTGATATTTTGCAAGTAGAAAATATTGTTCCTTTCAGGTCTACAACCATGCCGCTGGCCATCACGGTATCCAGTTGAAGCCATGGGATCGCGCCGTAGGAGTTCGGATGCTCTAACGCAACTAGATGAGCAACTCCGCAAGGAATACGTGGAATTTTCCAGCAAACTTCAACATCACACATGGCCACGTCTTGCATCAAACACCCTGCTCTCGTGTGTTCAACCCTCCGACGAGACTATGTGTGAAGATGTGGTCGTCGCTCCATCACCCAATTGCCATGGTGGTTCAAGCCTCGCAAAAGTAAGATTGCACGAAGATATTCATCAAGCTCGCAACTTTTCATTCGAAGAGTTTACGTTGAAATCTACATCCTTGCAACAATTTGAGGAGGGGGCAAGGTTGTCAATCAACGCCGAGGAGAGCCAAATATGGTTGTTAACCATGCGGGCCCTGTGGGATGATCTTGCTGGTATGTGCCTCAGGGGGGGGGGGGGGGGTTTATGGGGGAGGTGATCCGGATCATTTTCTATCCAAACACTAGGCAGTGGAGGGGGGGGGGGGTTTTATGGGGTAGGTGATCCGTGGATCACTTTTGGATCATTCTTGGACCATTTTCGACCATTTTGCTCACTGTACTTTCAACTCTGTGCCAATGGTCTTGTGGACTTGTGCATCATTTTTTGGAAGCCAAACTGTTGGAACATGTGAATTTACATTTTTGGATCATTTATGACACACATTGTTGGTTCAATATGTTGCTTTGTACTTGCGCTATGTCACACTTATGTTTGGAAGTTACGTTTTTGGATCATTTTTGTGAACATGAATCGGTGGATCATTTCTTCTTTGGAACTTACATTTTTGGATCACATTTTTTCCACACAAATTGGTGGATCATTTCTTTTTTGGAACTTAGCGAAACAAAAAATGATCCCAAAATGTAAGTTCCAAAAAAGAAATGATCCACCAATTTGTGTGGAAAAAATATGATCCAAAAATGCAAGTTCCAAAAAAGAAATGATCCACCAATTTGTGTCATTTCTTTTTTGGAACTTACATTTTTGGATCATTTTTTTTACACAAATTGGTGGATCAATACGGTGCTTTGTACTTGCACTTATGTGTTACTGTTACTACCCGTTGGATCATCACGTGTCTGCATGGATGGTCCGGGAAATCGTGGATCATTTTGCTAGGCAGTGGGGGGGGGGGTTTATGGGGTAGGTGATCCGTGATCCGCGGATCATTTTCGGGGGGGGGGGGGGGTTTTGGACCCCCGCGGATCAGAGATCCGCGGACTACCTACTGCACTATGTATCCAATGCAGTCAATGGAGAGTTGGGAAAGTCAATCAAGTTGGTGTCCGCACGCAACCTTGAAAGGCAAGTAAGGATGAAATCGACTGATGTAATCCACATCGACCACGAGGTGTTTTCGGGGCGGAATGAAATGATTGTATGTACACGAAATGAGAAATTTTTACAAGGAGGGGAGGGGGTCGGAGCGATATGATCGAAGAAGCATTTTTAGTAGTATGCCTGCTTCATAAAACACCCAGTCCAACAGGGGGTGTTCAACCGCACCCCCGGTTTGATGCAGCACAGACCAAATGAAGCGAAATAATGCGTAGGGTATATTCTTCGGCAAATGAGGGCAGTTGCGCACGAGATGGGAACGGTATGCAACCCACATCACGGTTCGTGTTCCTCTACTTTGCCCTTTGTGTCTCATCACCCGTGCTTCGCTAAAATCACCCATAAGGATCATCGTCCAACAAGCATGCGCCCGTAGTGTAGGGACCCCCATTGGCGTTGTTCGGTGCCTCGGGACGCGAAGAATCAAGGCAAAGATATGTGGAGTTCTCGAAGACATCCGTTGCCCTTCCTTTTTAGGTTGTGTGCGGGTGGAAGTGTGGAAAATCGAAAGGGCGGAGGTGGAGCGTAGATTCGACCTTGAGGATGAACAAGATTGGTTGCGAGGGAAGTTGAAGGACAAGGCGGAGCAAAGGCGAGCACTTGCATTGTGCTTTGAGCAAGATGCACTTGAAAAGCAACAATGTGTTCACTTAGATACTGGACATGCTACAATACAAGTGTGCTCATTATTTTGTCCCTTTGTCCATTTTTCCGTGTCCACTTGAATGCTTTTGGTGCTTTGACTGGTTGTTGCGGTTGTCCCGTGGCGCGATGATCCATGCAATGGCCCCCAACCCGCCGATTTGAAAATTTTTTACTCGAGAAACGATGTGGCACAAGGGCGTGGTACTTCATGAGTTGATGCTCAAATCATGACGTTGAATCTTTGTTTTGAATCTCCCTGTGGGCACACTAATTCCGAAATTACCTTTGACCAGCGCCACACCACCACCTGCTAGTGAGCACGTCACGCCACACCCTGACACCAAATAGTTATGGAGCTGACTAAGCCATGGAAGGGGGGGGGGGCTTGGGCTTTGTGGTGTCCCGGGGCCGCCGCTGTGTCATGTTAGGTGCCTAGTTGTTTTGTCATGAAGCTCCTAGGTCACAATGTGCCGTATGGCAATGAGGTCACTAGGTGACCTTGAACAATTTTTGGTGAAGATTCATTTCTTTGCCTTTACACTTGGTCACTAGCAGTGCTTTGAAAATTTTTTTGGTTGGTGCATGACACGATTCGGTTGAGGCCCACTAATTGGGGCTACCAAAAAATGACTCTGGATACAGTGTTGCAATTTGCATGAAGAATTAGGTGTTGTGTTTTGTTGAGGCGTGCTTGTGCTTGTGTACCTGTCTAGTGTCAATTATGTCCCTTGTGCCACCATGACAATGGGGGGGGGGAGGGGGGGGGAGGGGGGCTGACACGGCCGCAATGGTTGTGTCACCTAGGGGTCATCGGAAAGTGTGCTGCGACACGTGTCGTGACATGGGTAAGCTCCTATGGTGGACCACAGATCGCAGTGCCTCAAACTTGGATTGTCACCCAGGCCTTGCCGTTGGCTCGTATTTTCCTCGCCCCCCCTTTTGCCTGATGAGCAAAACATAGACCCGTAGGCCTTGCCATCCCATAGTCCGAAGACTGGCAAAGCAAACGTGCAACAAGACGACTTCTCAAACGGCCATTACCTGGTAGAACGGAAAGCGAGCACTGGCGGTGCCTATCAATCTTTCGTGTTCACCGAGGGTCCGGTTTCATCGTATGCGCATGCAATTCATTCGTTGCTTTATGACAGTAAACTCCGACACACATGTGCCTCTTAGCGTGTACATGAAATGCAGGGGTAATGACAAAATGTAGGTCCCTGCTAGCCCACCTCATGGTGGGCTGTTGGTCCCATAAATGCGTCACGCCAGTCAAGCATGTGTACTAGCTGGGAGGCTAGGATGTCGAGGGACGTGTTCCCCATTTGCACTTCGTTGCGACCTCTGGACCGGTTTGAAAACCGCGCCCGCTTGGGCTGTGCCGTGTGTGCTGTGGGTTCCACTTCTCTCGCTGGGGAGGGTGATCCATGCATATGAATTGTGGAATCGAAACTGTTGCATTCACCCAAGGTGACCACTCAAAACTATCTTGTGTCTTATGCACAACTCTTCTTCCCGTGCTGGTTACTTTACTTCACCCTCAGTAGCTTCAATGATGGATCTTGGGTACCCATTATTTGGTCACCCTTTCCCTCACCCTTTCACCCTAGCGCACACCTCGATTGCGACACAAAACCATCAAACTTCTCCACTCCAATGGGTGTATTCATTCATTCATTCATTCATTCCGGTTGTTGGGCTTTGATTTTTTGGTGAAATTGGTGTTCTTTATAACTTTAGCAAGTAGTGTTATTGATAAATTGAAATGGAATAATTGGCGTAGCCCCTCAGCATGTCCCAATCTCTCTTGCTCCTTTCCTTTGGCCTCTTTATCTTGTTTTGGTCTACCCTCCTGGAATGGGGAACAAAACCTTGCCCCCCCCCCCCCCCCCCACATGCCGAGGGATCCCACCGAGACGGATTTTAAGGCCCCATGTGCAAAATAGGCCCACTGCATTCCTTTGTGAATGTCTATTTTTTCGCCTCATGATCGTGTGAGCGGCCTTTCTTTTGCCCTTGCGCGCCTGGTGTGCCCTTAGTCCCATATTACTGACGAAGTCTTTCTTTTTATTTGCCGTGCCTGTGTAATAGTGTCGTCCGCCAAACCCCCGAAGACCACAAGTCCCCCACCCCACCCCACCATCACCATGGCCCTTTCTTGCCATAAAACACACTTCTTCGAACCCCTTGCTCCACATGGTGCCATTTGGGGGAGGGGGGGCTGGAAACGACTCGTATGATGTTCCATGAAGGACTATGCACTAGGGGGGGGGGGGTTCGGCAGCTGCAATCCACGATCTGCACCTATCCTTGAGGGAGGGGGGGGGTATGACCTCCGGTCCACAATCCATGGTACGATCTACTACTACCATTGACAAGGCATGCACCTCGCATGTATGGGTAGCCCGCCCGACCATGGTGTGGTGCGGTGCAGGGTGGTGTGGGGTGGGGTGGGATGGTGTGGCGTGGTGTGGTGTGGTGTGGTGTGGTGTGGTGTGTGGTGTGTGGTATGGTGTGTGGTATGGTATGGTATGTTGTTGTTGTTGTTGTTGTTAGGGCACCCAGCACGTGCCGGCGGGAGAAATTGCCAGACACGCTCTCCCTGGGCAGGGCGCAAGGGAGCAGTCGGCCGGCGTCACGCTGGCCGGGCGTGTGCCGACGACGACCGAGGGGTGGGGGGGTGGGGGGCGCCATGTCGGGGGGGGGGGGGTGCGCGCGCAAGGAGGAGGGAGGAGCCACCTGTGTGTGTTACCCTGGAGCCCTACCCCCGCTGCGGGGGGGAGGGTGACCCGACCTGTGCGAGACGGAGGCGGGGTGGGGGGGCCGGCTGGAGGGACCACCTGTTCGGGGACCTGCGGTGCCCGATTCCCCTTGCTTCCGGCCGCCGCTCCCCCACGACAGGGGAGGGGGCAATCTGCCTGCGTGCCCCTGAACCGCACGAGCGCGAGCGTGGAGGGGCGCTGCCCGTTTCCTGTGGCGCCTGCACAGCACAGCTGGTGCGGCCCTGGCGTGCGGGGGTTCCTGCGGGGCCTGCACAGCACAGCTGGTGCGGCCCTGACGTGCGGGGGTTCCTGTGGGGCCTGCACAGCACAGCTGGTGCGGCCCTGGTGCGCGGGGGTTCCTGTGGGGCTTGCACAGCACAGCTGGTGCGGCCCTGGCGTGCGGGGGTTCCTGTGGGGCCTGCACAGCACTGCTGGTGCGGCCCTCGGGTGCGGGGGTTCCTGTGGGGCTTGCACTGCACAGCTGGTGCGGCCCTGGCGTGCGGGGGTTCCTGTGGGGCCTGCACAGCACAGGTGGTGCGGCCCCGGCGTGCAGGGGGTTGCTGTGGGGCCTGCACAGCACAGCTGGTGCGGCCTTGGCGTGCTGTCCGCTTTCCGTGGGGCCGGCACAGCACAGCTGGTGCGGTCCTGGTGCGTGGGGGCAGGAAGTGAGAGGCGTGGGTCCCCGCCCAGGGTTCTGAGGTCCCCTCCCAGGGACCTGTGGTCCCCCCTGAACGTCTTCTGTGAACGAGGCAGGGGCTGGGGTGGGGGCAGGGGGGGAGGCGTTGCACGGAGGGGAGGAGGATGACTCATGCCTTATGAGGCCGCACTGGGCCGGTGTAGGGGGGCGAGAGGGAGGAGCAAGGCCTGGGACCCCCGCCGGTAGTGGGGGGGGCCGACGATGACCTGGAGCCATGCTGGCTGCGACCACGGTGGCCTGCTGAGGTTGCCACGGGTTACCTGTAAGGAGCGATGGAAGGGACAGGGCAGGGGGAGAGGGAGGAGGGGGCAGGGGGGGGGGGGCAGGCGGGGCCGAGGGGGGCTGTGTGTGGGGGTTGGCGAGCGTGCGCGGGGGAGGGGTTTCGGTGAGCTAAGCCGCTGGGCGTCACCGTGTGGCTGACCGGGGCGGAGGAGCGGCCGGGGCTGGCCAAAGTCGGCCGGGGAGCCCGGGGCGCTCGTGGTGATGCGGGGCCACGGTCAGCGATGGGGCCCGCACCCCGCTCGGCGGGGACGAATCCCGCCGAGCGTCATCCACGGGGGCGAATCCTGGTGGAGGCGGGGGGAGCGCCTCGCCGTCCCCTCGCGGCCGAACCGGACCGGGACGGGCCGCGCCGGAGGGATACCGGGGGGGCGGGCGGGGCTGGGCACCGGGGCTCTGGGGCCCGGGTCCCGGGAGTTCGCGGGCCGGCGCGGGGGAGACCGGGCGGGCCCTAGGGCTGCGGCTGGTGAGGGGGTGGCGTGGGAGGGCCGGGCTGGCTCGGGGGCGAACCCCGAGAGGCCCTCGGGGGCTGGGCGAGGGCTCCCGAGGGCGGCCGCTCCCTGTGGGGGGGGGGGGGTTGCTCCCTGCCCGGGGGACGACGGGGGCCCCTCTTGAGCGAGGGGGGGGGGCGGGCGTGTATCGCCCGGTGTAGGGCCATGTCTATTCATGGCCGCGCGGCATGGGACTATATCCCCAACCCTCGGCGCCGGTATGGTATGGTATGGTATGGTATGGTATGGTATGGTATGGTATGGTATGGTATGGTATGGTATGGTATGGTATGGTATGGTATGGTATGGTATGGTATGGTATGGTATGGTATGGTATGTTGTTGTTGTTGTTGTTGTGAGGGCACCCAGCACGTGCCGGCGGGAGAAATTGCCAGACACGCTCTCCCTGGGCAGGGCGCAAGGGAGCAGTCGGCCGGCGTCACGCTGGCCGGGCGCGTGCCGACGACGACCGAGGGGGGGGGGGGGGGGGGGCGCCATGTCGGGGGGGGGGGTGCGCGCGCAAGGAGGAGGGAGGAGCCACCTTTGTGTGTTACCCTGGTTCCCTCCCCCGCTGCGGGGGGGAGGGTGACCCGACCTGTGCGCGACGGAGGCGGGTCGGGGGGGCTGGCTGGAGGGACCACCTGTTCGGGGACCTGCGGGGCCCCGATTCCCCTTGCTTCCGGCCGCCGCTCCCCCACGACAGGGGAGGGGGCAATCTGCCTGCGTGCCCCTGAACCGCACGAGCGCGGGCGTGGAGGGGCGCTGCCCGATTCCTGTGGCGCCTGCACACCACAGCTGGTGCGGCCTTGGCGTGCGGGGGTCCCTGTGGGGCTTGCACAGCACAGCTGGTGCGGCCCTGGCGTGCGGGGGTTCCTGTGGGGCCTCCACAGCACAGCTGGTGCGGCCCTGGCGTGCGGGGGTTCCTGTGGGGCCTGCACAGCACAGCTGGTGCGGCCCTGGCGTGCGGGGGTTTCTGTGGGGCCTGCACAGCACAGTAGTGCGGCCGTGGCGTGCGGGGGTTCCTGTGGGGCTTGCACAGCACAGCTGGTGCGGCCCTGACGTGCGGGGGTTCCTGTGGGGCTTGCACAGCACAGCTGGTGCGGCCCTGACGTGCGGGGGTTGCTGTGGGGCCTGCACAGCACAGCCGGTGCGGCCTTGGCGTGCGGGGGTTCGTGTGGGGCCTGCACAGCACAGCTGGTGCGGCCTTGGCGTGCGGGGGTTCCTGTGGGGCTTGCACAGCACAGCTGGTGCGGCCTTGACTTGCGGGGGTTCCTATGGGGCCTGCACAGCACAGCTGGTGCGGCCCTGGCGTGCGGGGGTTCCTGTGGGACCTGCACAGCACAGCTGGTGCGGCCCTGGCGTGCTGTCCGCTTTCCGTGGGGCCGGCACAGCACAGCTGGTGCGGCCCTGGTGCGTGGGGGCAGAAAGCGAGAGGCGTGGGCCCCGCCCAGGGTTCTGAGGTCCCCTCCCAGGGACCTGTGGTCCCCCCTGAACGTCTTGTGTGAACGAGGCAGGGGCTGGGGTGGGGGCAGGGGGGGAGGCGTTGCACGGAGGGGAGGAGGATGACTCATGCCATATGAGGCCGCACTGGGCCGGTGCAGGGGGGCGAGAGGGAGGAGCAAGGCCTGGGACCCCTGCCGGTAGTGGGGGGGCCCGACGATGATCTGGAGCCATGCTGGCTGCGACCACGGTGGCCTGCTTCCGTTGCCACGGGTTACCTGTTAGGAGCGAAGGAAGGGACAGGGCAGGGGGAGAGGGAGGAGGGGGCAGGGGAGGGGGGGGCAGGCGGGGCCGAGGGGGGCTGTGTGTGGGGGTTGGCGAGCGTGCGCGGGGGTGGGGGTGCGGTGAGCTCAGCCGCTGAGCGTCACCGTGTGGCTGACCGGGGCGGAGGAGCGGCCGGGGCTGGCCAAAGTCGGCCGGGGAGCCCGGGGCGCTCGTGGTGATGGGGGGCCACGGTCAGCGATGGGCCCTGCACCCCGCTCGGCGGGGACGAATCCCGCCGAGCGTCATCCACGGGGGCGAATCCTGGTGGAGGCGGGGAGGCGCCTCACCGTCCCCTCGCGGACGAACCGGACCGGGACGGGCCCCGCCGGAGGGATACCGGGGGGGCGGGCGGGGCTGGGCACCGGTGCTCTGGGGCCCGGGTCCCGGGAGTTCGCGGGCCGGCGCGGGGGAGACCGGGCGGGCCCTAGGGCCGCAGGTGGTGAGGGGGGGGCGTGGGAGGGCCGGGCTGGCTCGGGGGCGAACCCCGAGAGGCCCTCGGGGGCTGGGCGAGGGCTCCCGAGGGCGGCCCCCCCCATGGGGGGGGGGGGGGGGGGGGTTGCTCCCTGCCCGGGGGACGACGGGGGCCCCTCTTGAGCGAGGGGGGGGGGTGGGCGTGTATCGCCCGGTGTAGGGCCATGTCGATTCATGGCCGCGCGGCATGGGACTATATCCCCAACCCTCCGCGCCGGAGTCCCTTTTTGGGGGGGCTAAGGGGGGGGGGGGGGCTGGCGGTTGTCGCGTGCACCCACCCATGCGGGGGGGGGGGTCGCCGGTGGGAGCTCCGTCCGGCTTGGCCGAAAAAACCCGGTGGCGTCCCCTGGGCTCGTGGGCCCCTTCGAGGAAGAACCTCGGATTCGCCGGGGGGGACTCCGTATTATGGTATGGTATGGTATGGTATGGTATGGTATGGTATGGTATGGTATGGTATGGTATGTTGTTGTTGTTGTTGTTGTTGGTGTGGCACCCAGCACGTCTTGGCGGGAGAAATTGCCAGACACGCTCTCCCTGGGCAGGGCGCAAGGGAGCAGTCGGCCGGCGTCACGCTGGCCGGGCGTGTGCCGACGACGACCGAGGGGGGGGGGGGGGGGGTTCCGCCTTCTGTCTGGAGGGGGAGGGGGCGCGTGTCGCTGTGAGAGGGACCACGTGCCCATGCGACCCTGGTTCGCTCCCCCGCCGTTGGGGGAGGGCGTTTGCACCTGTGCGAAACGGGGCGGGATGGGGGGCGGGATGGAGGGACCACCTGTCCGGGGACCTGCGGGGCCCCGGTTCCCCTTGCTTCCAGCCGCCACTCCCCCGTGTGCAAGGGCGCTGGCGCGCCCGATGAGGGCCCCTCTGTGGGCTGCGGGACCAGCGGCAAGGGCTAGCGTGGGGCCGCGTAGGGGCGCAGAGTGGGGCTGCGTAGGGGCTG
Organism: Eutreptiella sp. 'Long Island Sound 2002'; assembly: GCA_964036045.1. NCBI lineage: Eukaryota > Euglenozoa > Euglenophyceae > Eutreptiales > Eutreptiaceae > Eutreptiella > Eutreptiella sp. 'Long Island Sound 2002'. The sequence continues at coordinate 164,298,501 of OZ038378.1, forward strand.
CGCAGTGGCGCAGCGTGGTGCGGTGCAGGGGCGCAGCCGTGTGGGGCGGCGCAGGGGCGCAGCAGTGTGGGGCCGCGTAGGGGCGCAGTGTGGGGCTGCGTAGGGGCTGCGCAGGGGCGCAGCGTGGTGCGGTGCAGGGGCGCAGCAGTGTGGGGCGGCGCAGGGGCGCCCTAGCGTGGGGCTGCGCAGGGGCGCAGCGCGGGGCTGCGCAGGCGCGCAGCGTGGGGCTGAGTAGGGGTGCGGCGTCGGGCCGCGCAGGGGCGCAGCGTGATGCGGCGCAGGGGCGCAGCAGTGTGGGGCGGCGCAAGGGCGCAGCAGTGTGGGGCTGCGCAGGGGCGCAGCGCGGGGCCGCGCCCGGGCGCGGCATGGGGCCGTGGAGGGGTGCAGCAGCGTGGAGTGCGCAGGGGCGCAGCGTGGGGCTGCGTAGGGGCGCACCATGGGGCTGCGTAGGGGCGCACCATGGGGCTGCGTAGGGGCGCAACGTGGTGCGGCACAGGGGCGCAGCAGCGTGGGGCGGCGCCGGGGCGCAGCAGTGTGGTGCTGCGCAGGGGCGCAGCGCAGGGCTGCGCAGGGTGGTCGCAGCGTGAGGCCGCGCAGGGGAGCAGCAGCGCGGGGCTGCGCAGGGGCGCAGCGCGGGGCTGGGCCGGGGCGCAGTGTGGGGCCGCGCAGGAGTGCAGCGTGGGGCCGCGTATGGGCGCGGCATGGGGCCGTGAAGGGGCGCGGCGCGGGGCCGCGCAGGGGCGCAGTAGCGTGGGGCTGCGCAGGGGCGTAGCAGCGCGGGGTTGCGCGGGGGCGCAGCGTGGTGCCGCGAATCGGGCGCAGCGGGGGGCTGCGTAGGGGCGCAGCAGCGTTGGGCTGCGCAGGGGCGCAGCGTGGGGTGGCAGGGGCGCAGTGTGGGGCTGCGCAGGGGCGCAGCAGCGTGGGGCTGCGCCGTGGCGTGGTATGGGGCCGTGCAGGGCCGCAGCAGCGTGGGGCCGCGCAGGGGCGCAACGTGGGGCTGCGTAGGGGCGCAGCGTGGTGCGGCGTAGGGGCGCAGCAGTGCGGGGCCGCGCAGGGGCGCGGCGCGGGGCCGCGCGGGGGCGCAGCAGCGTGGGGCTTTGCAGGGGCGTAGCAGCGTGGGGCTGCGCCGGGGCGCGGCATGGGGCCGTGCAGGGGCACCGCAGCGTGGGGCTGCGCAGGGGCGCAGCATGGGGCTGTGTAGGGGCGCAACGGTTTGGGGTGGCGCAGTTAGCAGCAGTGCGGGGCTGCGGAGTGGCGCAGCGCGGTGTTGCGCAGGGGCGCAGCGTGGGGCCGCGCAGGGGCGAAGCGCGGGGCTGCGCAGGGGCGCAACGCGGGGCTGCGCAGGGGCGCAAGAGCGTGGGGCCGCCAGGGGCGCAGCAGCGTGTGGCTGCGCAGGGGCGCAGCAGCGTGGGGCTGCGCAGGGGCGCAGTAGCGTGGGGCTGCGGAGGGGCGCGGCAGCCAGGGCTGTGTAGGGGCGCAGCAGCGTGGGGCTGTGCAGCGGCGTAGCAGCGTGGGCGGCAGCAACCTGGGGCTGCGCAGGGGCGCAGCAGCGTGGGGCTGCGCTGGAGGGCAGCGTGGGGCGGCGCAGGGGCGCAGCAGCGCGGTGCTGCGTAGGGGCGCAGCAGCGCGGGGCTGCGCAGGGGCGTAGCGTGGGGCTGCGCTTGGGTTGTGCGTTGCGCAAAGGTGTAGTATGGGGCTGCGCAGGGGCGCAGCCTGGGGCTGCGCAGTTGTGCAGCAGCGTGGGGCTGCGCAGAGCAGCTGTGTGGGGCGGCGCAGTGGTGGGGGGGCTGTGTAGGGGCGCAGCGGCCTGGGGGTGCGCTGGGGCGCAGCGTGTGGCTGTACAGGGGCGCAGTGCGGGGCTGCGCAGGGGCGCAGCGTGGGGCTGCGCAGGGGCGCAGCGCGGGGATGAGCAGGGGCGTAACGTGGGGCTGCGCAGGGGCGGAGCAGTGTGCGGCTGCGCAGGGGCGCAGCGTGGGGCTGGGCAGGGGCGCAGGGCGAGGGTGGGTAGGGGCGCAGCGTGGGGCCGCGCAGGAGTGCAGCGTGGGGCCGCGCATGGGCGCGGCACGGGGCCGCACAGTGGCGCGGCGTGGGGCTGCGCAGGGGCGCAGCGGCGCTGGGATGCGTAGGGGCGCAGCAGTGTGGGGCGGCGCGGGGCTGCACAGGGGCGCAGCAGCGTGGGGCTGCGCAAGGGCGCAGCAGCGTGGGGCTGCGCCGGGGCGCGGCATGGCGCCGTGAAGGGGCGCAGCAGCGTGGGGCTGCGCAGGGGCGCAGCGTGGGGCTGAGTAGGGGCGCAGCGTGGGGCTGCGCAGGGGCGTAGCGTGGTGCGGCGCAGGGATGCAGCAGTGTGGGGCGGCGCAAGGGCGCAGCACCGTGGTGCTGCGCAGGGGCTCAGCAGCGTGGGGCTGCGCCGGGGCGCGGCATGGGGCCGTGAAGGGGCGCAGCAGCGTGGGGCTGAGTAGGGGCGCAGCGTGGGGCTGCGCAGAGGCGTAGCGTGGTGCGGCGCAGGGGTGCAGCAGTGTGGGGCGGCGCAAGGGCGCAGCAGAGTGGGGCTGCGCAGGGGCGCAGCAGCGTGGGCCTGCGCAGGGGCGCAGCGCGGGGCCGCGCATGGGCGCGGCATGGGGCCGTGCAGGGGTGCAGCAGCGTGCGGCTGCGCAGGGGCGCAGCGTGGTGCGGCGCAGGGGCGCAGCAGTGTGGGGCTGCGCAGGGGCGCAGCAGTGTGGGGCTGCGCAGGGGCGCAGCGCAGGGCTACGAAGGGGCGCAGCAGCGTGGGGCCGCGCAGGGGAGCAGCGGCGCGGGACTGCGCAGGGGCGCAGAGCGGGGCTAGGCCGGGGCGCGGCGTGGGGCCGCGCAGGAGTGCAACGTGGGGCCACGCATGGGCATGGCATGGGGCCGCGAAGCGGCGCGGCGCGGGGCCGCCCAGACACGCTCTCCCTGGGCAGGGCGCAAGGGAGCAGTCGGCCGGCGTCACGCTGGCCGGGCGTGTGCCGACAACGACCCAGGGGGGGGGGGGGGTTCCGCCTGCTGTCTGGGGGGGGAGGGGGAGCGTGTCGCTGTGAGAGGGACCACCTGCCCATGCGACCCTGGTTCCCTCCCCCGCCGTGGGGGGAGGGCGTGCGCACCTGTGCCAAACGGAGGCGGGATGGGGGGCGGGATGGAGGGACCACCTGTCCGGGGAATTGCGGGGCCCCGGTTCCCCTTGCTTCCAGCCGCCACTCCCCCGCGACAGGGGAGGGGGCTACGACCTGTGCGGAGGTGGAGTAAGGGGGGTGGGGGGGGCGGGGACTATGTATGGTCTATCCCTTGGTGCCCGTCCCTGTGTCCCGTGTGCGGGAGGCCGCGCGGCACGGCCGGCGGGGGGGTCCAGGCCTGGGCCGGGCGCGTGGGTAGCGGCGGGCGGCCGAGGCGGAGGCGGCGCCATGCGGGTGCGGGGCCCGTGGCAGTCGCGGGGCGGTGTGGGCGGACCGGCCGGTGGTCGGCGGCGGCCCTGAGAGCCCCACTCCATGGGGTCGGCGGGCGCGCCGGGGGCGCGCGCGCCGCGCAGGCCTGGCCGTGGGGGGCGCGTGTGCAAGGGCGTCGGCGTGCCCGATGCTCCCACTGCGGGCCGCGGGACCAGCGGCAAGCTGGAAGCGTGGCCTGGGGGCCGAGGCCGGGGCCGGGCGCGTGGGTAGCGGCGGGCGGCTGAGGTGGAAGCGGCGCCACGCGGGTGCGGGGCCTGTGGCGGCCGCGGGGCGGCGCGGGCGGGCCGGCCGGTGGTCGGCGGCGGCCCTGAGAGCCACACTCCATGGGGTCGGTGGGTGCGCCGGGGGCACGCGCGCCGCGCAGGCCGGGCTGCGGGGGGCGCGATTGCAAGGGCGCCGGCGCGCCCGATGAGGGCCCCTCTGTGGGCTGCGGGACCAGCGGCAAGGGCTAGCGTGGGGCCGCGCAGGGGCGCAGAGTGGGGCTGCGTAGGGGCTGCGCAGTGGCGCAGCGTGGTGCGGTGCAGGGGCGCATCCGTGTGGGGCGGCGTAGGGGCGTAGCAGTGTGGGGCCGCGTAGGGGCGCAGTGTGGGGCTGCGTAGGGGCTGCGCAGGGGCGCAGCGTGGTGCGGTGCAGGGGCGCAGCAGTGTGGGGCGGCGCAGGGGCGCAGCAGCGTGGGGCTGCGCAGGGGCGCAGCGCGGGGCTGCGCGAGGGCGCAGCGTGGTGCGGCGCGGGGCGCAGCAGTGTGGGGCGGCGCAGGGGCGCAACAGTGTGGGGCGGCGCAGGGGCGCAGCGCGGGGCCGCGCACGGGCGCGGCATGGGGCAGTGGAGGGGTGCAGCAGCGTGGAGTGCGCAGGGGCGCAGCGTGGGGCTGCGTTGGGGCGCACCATGGGGCTGCGCAGGGGCGCAACGTGGTGCGGCGCAGGGGCGCAGCAGCGTGGGGCGGCGCCGGGGCGCAGCAGTGTGGTGCTGCGCAGGGGCGCAGCGCAGGGCTGCGCAGGATAGCAGCAGCGTGGGGCCGCGCAGGGGAGCAGCAGCGCGGGGCTGCGCAGGGGCGCAGCGCGGGGCTGGGCCGGGGCGCAGTGTGGGGCCGCGCAGGAGTGCAGCGTGGGGCCGCGTATGGGCGTGGCATGGGGCCGTGAAGGGGCGCGGCGCGGGGCCGCGCAGGGGCGCAGTAGCGTGTGGCTGCGCAGGGGCGTAGCAGCGCGGGGTTGCGCGGGGGCGCAGCGTGGTGCCGCGAATCGGGCGCAGCGGGGGGCAGCGTAGGGGCGCAGCAGCGTTGGGCTGCGCAGTGGCGCAGCGTGGGGCCGCGCAGGGGTGCAGCGTGGGGTCGCAGGGGCGCAGTGTGGGGCTGCGCAGGGCCGTAGCAGCGTGGGGCTGCGCCGTGGCGTGGTATGGGGCCGTGCAGGGGCGCAACAGCGTGGAGCCGCGCAGGAGCGCAGCGTGGGTTTGCGTAGGGGCGCAGCGTGGTGCGGCGTAGGGGCGCGTGGGTAGCGGCGGGCGGCCGAGGCGGAGGCAGCGCCATGCGGCCGCGGGGCCCGTGGCAGTCGCGGGGCGGTGTGGGCGGACCGGCCGGTGGTCGGCGGCGGCCCTGAGAGCCCCAATCCATGGGGTCGGCGGGCGCGCCGGGGGCACGCCCGCCGCGCAGGCCTGGCCGTGGGGGGCGCGTGTGCAAGGGCGTCGGCGTGCCCGATGCTCCCACTGCGGGCCGCGGGACCAGCGGCAAGCTGGAAGCGTGGCCCTGGGGGCCGAGGCCGGGGCCGGGCGCGTGGGTAGCGGCGGGCGGCTGAGGTGGAAGCGGCGCCACGCGGGTGCGGGGCCTGTGGCGGCCGCGGGGCGGCGCGGGCGGACCGGCCGGTGGTCGGCGGCGGCCCTGAGAGCCCCACTCCATGGGGTCGGCGGGTGCGCCGGGGGCACGCGCGCCGCGCAGGCCAGGCTGCGGGGGGCGCGTGTGCAAGGGCGCCGGCGCGCCCGATGAGGGCCCCTCTGCGGGCTGCGGGACCAGCGGCAAGGGCTAGCGTGGGGCCGCGCAGGGGCGCAGAGTGGGGCTGCGTAGGGGCTGCGCAGTGGCGCAGCGTGGTGCGGTGCAGGGGCGCAACGGTGTGGGGCGGCGTAGGGGCGCAGCAGTGTGGGGCCGCGTAGGGGCGTAGTGTGGGGCTGCGTAGGGGCTGCGGAGGGGCGCAGCGTGGTGCGGTGCAGGGGCGCAGCAGTGTGGGGCGGCGCAGGGGCGCAGCAGCGTGGGGCTGCGCAGGGGCGCAGCGCGGGGCTGCGCAGGCGCGCAGCGTGGGGCTGAGTAGGGGCGCGGCGTGGGGCCGCGCAGGGGCGCAGCGTGGTGCGGCGCAGGGGCGCAGCAGTGTGGGGCGGCGCAGGGGCGCAGCAGTGTGGGGCTGCGCAGGGGCGCAGCGCGGGGCCGCGCACGGGCGCGCCATGGGGCAGTGGAGGGGTGCAGCAGCGTGGAGTGCGCAGGGGCGCAGCGTGGGGTTGCGTAGGGGCGCAGCATGGGGCTGCGCAGGGGCGCAACGTGGTGCGGCGTAGGGGCGCAGCAGTGTGGGGCGGCGCCGGGGCGCAGCAGTGTGGGGCTGCGCAGGGGCGCAGCGCAGGGCTGCGCAGGGTAGCAGCAGCGTGGGGCCGCGCAGGGGAGCAGCAGCGCGGGGCTGCGCAGGGGCGCAGCGCGGGGCTGGGCCGGGGCGCAGTGTGGGGCCGCGCAGGAGTGCAGCGTGGGGCCGCGTATGGGCGTGGCATGGGGCCGTGAAGGGGCGCGGCGCGGGGCCGCGCAGGGGCGCAGTAGCGTGGGGCTGCGCAGGGGCGTAGCAGCGCGGGGCCGCGCGGGGGCGCAGCGTGGTGCCGCGAATCGGGCGCAGTGGGGGGCTGCGTAGGGGCGCAGCAGCGTTGGGCTGCGTAGGGGCGCAGCGTGGGGCCGCGCAGGGGCGCAGCGTGGGGTCGCAGGGGCGCACTGTGGGGCTGCGCAGGGGCACATCAGCGTGGGGCTGCGCCGTGGCATGGTATGGGGCCGTGCAGGGGCGCAGCAGCGTGGGGCCGCGCAGGGGCGCAGCGCGGGGCTGGGCCGGGGCGCAGTGTGGGGCCGCGCAGGAGTGCAGCGTGGGGCCGCGTATGGGCGTGGCATGGGGCCGCGCAGGGGCGCAGTAGCGTGGGGCTGCGCAGGGGCGTAGCAGCGCGGGGCTGCGCGGGGGCGCAGCGTGGTGCCGCGAATCGGGCGCAGTGGGGGGCTGCGTAGGGGCGCAGCAGCGTTGGGCTGCGCAGGGGCGCAGCGTGGGGCCGCGCAGGGGCGCAGCGTGGGGTCGCAGGGGCGCACTGTGGGGCTGCGCAGGGGCACATCAGCGTGGGGCTGCGCCGTGGCATGGTATGGGGCCGTGCAGGGGCGCAGCAGCGTGGGGCCGCGCAGGGGCGCAGCGTGGGGCTGCGTAGGGGCGCAGCGTGGTGCGGCGTAGGGGCGCAGCAGTGCGGGGCTGCGCAGGGGCGCGGCGCGGGGCCGCGCGGGGACGCAGCAGCGTGGGGCTGTGCAGGGGCGTAGCAGCGTGGGGCTGCGCCGGGGCGCGGCATGGGGCCGTGCACGGGCACCGCAGCGTGGGGCTGCGCAGGGGCGCAGCATGGGGCTGTGTAGGGGCGCAACGGTTTGGGGTGGCGCGGGGGCGAAGCAGTGCGGGGCTGCGGAGTGGCGCAGCGCGGTGTTGCGCGGGGGCGCAACGTGGGGCCGCGCAGGGGCGAAGCGCGGGGCTGCGCAGGGGCGCAACGCGGGGCTGCGCAGGGGCGCAAGAGCGTGGGGCCGCGCAGGGGCGCAGCAGCGTGGGGCTGCGCAGGGGCGTAGCAGCGCGGGGTTGCGCGGGGGCGCAGCGTGGTGCCGCGAATCGGGCGCAGCGGGGGGCTGCGTAGGGGCGCAGCAGCGTTGGGCTGCGCAGGGGCGCAGCGTGGGGCCGCGGAGGGGCGCAGCGTGGGGTCGCAGGGGTGCAGTGTGGGGCTGCGCAGGGGCGTAGCAGCGTGGGGCTGCGCCGTGGCGTGGTATGGGGCCGTGCAGGGGCGCAACAGCGTGGGGCCGCGCAGGAGCGCAGCGTGGGCCTGCGTAGGGGCGCAACGTGGTGCGGCGTAGGGGCGCGTGGGTAGCGGCGGGCGGCCGAGGCGGAGGCGGCGCCATGCGGCCGCGGGGCCCGTGGCGGTCGCGGGGCGGTGTGGGCGGACCGGCCGGTGGTCGGCGGCGGCCCTGAGAGCCCCAATCCATGGGGTCGGCGGGCGCGCCGGGGGCACGCCCGCCGCGCAGGCCTGGCCGTGGGGGGCGCGTGTGCAAGGGCGTCGGCGTGCCCGATGCTCCCACTGCGGGCCGCGGGACCAGCGGCAAGCTGGAAGCGTGGCCCTGGGGGCCGAGGCCGGGGTCGGGCGCGTGGGTAGCGGCGGGCGGCTCAGGTGGAAGCGGCGCCACGCGGGTGCGGGGCCTGTGGCGGCCGCGGGGCGGCGCGGGCGGACCGGCCGGTGGTCGGCGGCGGCCCTGAGAGCCCCACTCCATGGGGTCGGCGGGTGCGCCGGGGGCACGCGCGCCGCGCAAGCCAGGCTGCGGGGGGCGCGTGTGCAAGGGCGCCGGCGCGCCCGATGAGGGCCCCTCTGCGGGCTGCGGGACCAGCGGCAAGGGCTAGCGTGGGGCCGCGCAGGGGCGCAGAGTGGGGCTGCGTAGGGCCTGCGCAGTGGCGCAGCGTGGTGCGGTGCAGGGGCGCATCCGTGTGGGGCGGCGTAGGGGCGCAGCGGTGTGGGGCCGCGTAGGGGCGCAGTGTGGGGCTGCGTAGGGGCTGCGCAGGGGCGCAGCGTGGTGCGGTGCAGGGGCGCAGCAGTGTGGTGCGGTGCAGGGGCGCATCCGTGTGGGGCGGCGTAGGGGCGCAGTAGTGTGGGGCCGCGTAGGGGCGCAGTGTGGGGCTGCGTAGGGGCTGCGCAGGGGCGCAGCGTGGTGCGGTGCAGGGGCGCAGCAGTGTGGGGCGGCGCAGGGGCGCAGCAGCGTGGGGCTGCGCAGGGGCGCAGCGCGGGGCTGCGCAGGCGCGCAGCGTGGGGCTGAGTAGGGGCGCGGCGTGGGGCCGCGCAGGGGCGCAGCGTGGTGCGGCGCAGGGGCGCAGCAGTGTGGGGCGGCGCAGGGGCGCAGCAGTGTGGGGCTGCGCAGGGGCGCAGCGCGGGGCCGCGCACGGGCGCGACATGGGGCAGTGCAGGGGTGCAGCAGCGTGGAGTGCGCAGGGGCGCAGCGTGGGGCTGCGTAGGGGCGCAGCATGGGGCTGCGCAGGGGCGCAACGTGGTGCGGCGCAGGGGCGCAGCAGTGTGGGGCGGCGCCGGGGCGCAGCAGTGTGGTGCTGCGCAGGGGCGCAGCGCAAGGCTGCGCAGGGTAGCAGCAGCGTGGGGCCGCGCAGGGGAGCAGCAGCGCGGGGCTGCGCAGGGGCGCAGCGCGGGGCTAGGCCGGGGCGCAGTGTGGGGCCGCGCAGGAGTGCAGCGTGGGGCCGCGTATGGGCGTGGCATGGGGCCGTGAAGGGGCGCGGCGCGGGGCCGCGCAGGGGCGCAATAGCGTGGGGCTGCGCAGGGGCGTAGCAGCGCGGGGCTGCGCGGGGGCGCAGCGTGGTGCCGCGAATCGGGCGCAGTGGGGGGCTGCGTAGGGGCGCAGCAGCGTTGGGCTGCGCAGGGGCGCAGCGTGGGGCCGCGCAGGGGCGCAGCGTGGGGTCGCAGGGGCGCACTGTGGGGCTGCGCAGGGGCACATCAGCGTGGGGCTGCGCCGGGGCATGGTATGGGGCCGTGCAGGGGCGCAGCAGCGTGGGGCCGCGCAGGGGCGCAGCGTGGGGCTGCGTAGGGGCGCAGCGTGGTGCGGCGTAGGGGCGCAGCAGTGCGGGGCTGCGCAGGGGCGCGGCGCGGGGCCGCGCGGGGACGCAATAGCGTGGGGCTGTGCAGGGGTGTAGCAGCGGGGGGCTGCGCCGGGGCGCGGCATGGGGCCGTGCACGGGCACCGCAGCGTGGGGCTGCGCAGGGGCGCAGCATGGGGCTGTGTAGGGGCGCAACGGTTTGGGGTGGCGCGGGGGCGTAGCAGTGTGGGGCTGCGGAGTGGCGCAGCGCGGTGTTGCGCGGGGGCGCAGCGTGGGGCCGCGCAGGGGCGAAGCGCGGGGCTGCGCAGGGGCGCAACGCGGGGCTGCGCAGGGGCGCAAGAGCGTGGGGCCGCGCAGGGGCGCAGCAGCATGGGGCTGCGCAGGGGCGTAGCAGCGCGGGGTTGCGCGGGGGCGCAGCGTGGTGCCGCGAATCGGGCGCAGCGGGGGGCTGCGTAGGGGCGCAGCAGCGTTGGGCTGCGCAGGGGCGCAGCGTGGGGCCGCGCAGGGGCGCAGCGTGGGGTCGCAGGGGCGCAGTGTGGGGCTGCGCAGGGGCGTAGCAGCGTGGGCCTGCGTAGGGGCGCAGCATGGTGCGGCGTAGGGGCGCGTGGGTAGCGGCGGGCGGCCGAGGCAGAGGCGGCGCCATGCGGCCGCGGGGCCCGTGGCAGTCGCGGGGCGGTGTGGGCGGACCGGCCGGTGGTCGGCGGCGGCCCTGAGAGCCCCAATCCATGGGGTCGGCGGGCGCGCCGGGGGCACGCCCGCCGCGCAGGCCTGGCCGTGGGGGGCGCGTGTGCAAGGGCGTCGGCGTGCCCGATGCTCCCGCTGCGGGCCGCGGGACCAGCGGCAAGCTGGAAGCGTGGCCCTGGGGGCCGAGGCCGGGGCCGGGCGCGTGGGTAGCGGCGGGCGGCTGAGGTGGAAGCGGCGCCACGCGGGTGCGGGGCCTGTGGCGGCCGCGGGGCGGCGCGGGCGGACCGGCCGGTGGTCGGCGGCGGCCCTGAGAGCCCCACTCCATGGGGTCGGCGGGTGCGCCGGGGGCACGCGCGCCGCGCAGGCCAGGCTGCGGGGGGCGCGTGTGCAAGGGCGCCGGCGCGCCCGATGAGGGCCCCTCTGTGGGCTGCGGGACCAGCGGCAAGGGCTAGCGTGGGGCCGCGCAGGGGCGCAGAGTGGGGCTGCGTAGGGGCTGCGCAGTGGCGCAGCGTGGTGCGGTGCAGGGGCGCATCCGTGTGGGGCGGCGTAGGGGCGCAGCAGTGTGGGGCCGCGTAGGGGCGCAGTGTGGGGCTGCGTAGGGGCTGCGGAGGGGCGCAGCGTGGTGCGGTGCAGGGGCGCAGCAGTGTGGGGCGGCGTAGGGGCGCAGCAGCGTGGGGCTGCGCAGGGGCGCAGCGCGGGGCTGCGCAGGCGCGCAGCGTGGGGCTGAGTAGGGGCGCGGCGTGGGGCCGCCCAGGGGCGCAGCGTGGTGCGGCGCAGGGGCGCAGCAGTACGGGGCTGCGCAGGGGCGCAGCGCGGGGCCGCACACGGGCGCGCCATGGGGCAGTGGAGGGGTGCAGCAGCGTGGAGTGCGCAGGGGCGCAGCGTGGGGCTGCGTAGGGGCGCAGCATGGGGCTGCGCAGGGGCGCAACGTGGTGCGGCGCAGGGGCGCAGCAGTGTGGGGCGGCGCCGGGGCGCAGCAGTGTGGTGCTGCGCAGGGGCGCAGCGCAGTGCTGCGCAGGGTAGCAGCAGCGTGGGGCCGCGTAGGGGAGCAGCAGCGCGGGGCTGCGCAGGGGCGCAGCGCGGGGCTGGGCCGGGGCGCAGTGTGGGGCCGCGCAGGAGTGCAGCGTGGGGCCGCGTATGGGCGTGGCATGGGGCCGTGAAGGGGCGCAGTAGCGTGGGGCTGCGCAGGGGCGTAGCAGCGCGGGGCTGCGCGGGGGCGCAGCGTGGTGCCGCGAATCGGGCTCAGTGGGGGGCTGCGTAGGGGCGCAGCAGCGTTGGGCTGCGCAGGGGCGCAGCGTGGGGCCGCGCAGGGGCGCAGCGTGGGGTCGCAGGGGCGCACTGTGGGGCTGAGCAGGGGCGCATCAGCGTGGGGCTGCGCCGTGGCGTGGTATGGGGCCGTGCAGGGGCGCAGCAGCGTGGGGCCGCGCAGGGGCGCAGCGTGCGGCTGCGTAGGGGCGCAGCGTGGTGCGGCGCAGGGGCCCAGCAGTGCGGGGCTGCGCAGGGGCGCGGCGCGGGGCCGCGCGGGGACGCAGCAGCGTGGGGCTGTGCAGGGGCGTAGCAGCGGGGGGCTGCGCCGGGGCGCGGCATGGGGCCGTGCACGGGCACCGCAGCGTGGGGCTGCGCAGGGGCGCAGCATGGGGCTGTGTAGGGGCGCAACGGTTCGGGGTGGCGCGGGGGCGTAGCAGTGCGGGGCTGCGGAGTGGCGCAGCGCGGTGTTGCGCGGGGGCGCAGCGTGGGGCCGCGCAGGGGCGAAGCGCGGGGCTGCGCAGGGGCGCAACGCGGGGCTGCGCAGGGGCGCAAGAGCGTGGGGCCGCGCAGGGGCGTAGCAGCGTGGGGCTGCGCAGGGGCGCAGCAGCGTGGGGCTGCGCAGGGGCGCAGTAGCGTGGGATCGCGCAGGGGCGCGGCAGCCAGGGCTATGCAGGGGCGCAGCAGCGTGGGGCTGTGCAGCGGCGTAGCAGCGTGGGCGGCAGCAACCTGGGGCTGCGCAGGGGCGCAGCAGCGTGGGGCTGCGCCGGAGGGCAGCGTGGGGTGGCGCAGGGGCGCAGCAGCGTGGTGCTGCGTAGGGGCGCAGCAGCGCGGGGCTGCGCAGGGGCGTAGCGTGGGGCTGCGCTTGGGTTGTGCGTTGCGCAAAGGTGTAGTATGGGGCTGCGCAGGGGCGCAGCGTGGGGCTGCGCAGGGGCGCAGTAGCGTGGGGCTGCGCAGTGGTGCAGCAGCGTGGGGCTGCGCAGAGCAGCTGTGTGGGGCGGCGCAGTGGTGGGGGGGCTGTGTATGGGCGCAGCGGCCTCGGGGTGCGCTGGGGCGCAGCGTGTGGCTGTACAGGGGCGCAGTGCGGGGCTGCGCAGGGGCGCAGCGTGGGGCTGCGCAAGGGCGCAGCGCGGGGATGCGAAGGGGCGTAAAGCGGGGCTGCGCAGGGGCGGAGTAGTGTGCGGCTGCGCAGGGGCGCACCGTGTAGCTGGGCAGGGGCGCAGGGCGGGGCTGGGTAGGGGCGCAGCGTGGGGCCGCGTAGGAGTGCAGCGTGGGGCCGCGCATGGGCGCGGCATGGGGCCGCACAGTGGCGCGGCGTGGGGCTGCGCAGGGGCGCAGCAGCGCTGGGCTGCGCAGAGGCGCAGCAGTGTGGGGCGGCGCAGGGGCGCGGCGCGGGGCTGCACAGGGGCGCAGCAGCGTGGGGCTGCGCAGGGGCGCAGCAGCGTGGGGCTGCGCCGGGGCGCGGCGTGGGGCCGTGAAGGGGCGCAGCAGCGTGGGGCTGCACAAGGGCGCAGCGTGGGGCTGAGTAGGGGCGCAGCGTGGGGCTGCGCAGGGGTGTAGCGTGGTGCGGCGCAGGGGTGCAGCAGTGTGGGGCGGCGCAAGGGCGCGGCAGAGTGGGGCTGCGTAGGGGCGCAGCAGCGTGGGGCTGCGCAGGGGCGCAGCGCGGGGCCGCGCATGGGCGCGGCATGCGGCCGTGCAGGGGTGCAGCAGCGTGCGGCTGCGCACGGGCGCAGCGTGGTGCGGCGCAGGGGCGCAGCAGTGTGGGGCGGCACCGGGGCGCAGCAGTGTGGGGCTGCGTAGGAGCGCAGCGCAGGGCTACAAAGGGGCGCAGCAGCGTGGGGCCGTGCAGGGGAGCAGCAGCGCGGGACTGCGCAGGGGCGCAGAGCAGGGCTAGGCCGGGGCGCGGCGTGGGGCCGCGCAGGAGTGCAACATGGGGCCGCGCATGGGCATGGCATGGGGCCGCGAAAAGGCGCGGCGCGGGGCCGCGCAGGCGCGCAGTAGCGTGGGGCTGCGCAGGGGCGTACTAGCGCGGGGCTGCGCCGGGGCGCAGCGTCAGGCCGCGAACGGGGCGCAGCGGGGGGCTGCGTAGGGGCGCAGCAGCGTTGGGCTGCGCAGGGGCGCAGCGCGGGGCTGCGCGGGGGCGCGGCGCGGGGCCGTGCAGGGGCGCAGCAGCGTGGGGCTGCGCAGGGGCGCAGCGCGTGGGGCTGCGCCGGGGCGTGGTATGGGGCCGTGCAGGGGCGCAGTGCGGGGCTGCGCAGGGGCGCAGTGTGGGGCTGCGCAGATGCGAAGCGCGGGGCTGCGCAGGGGTGCAGCAGCGCGGGGCCGCGCAGGGGAGCAGCAGCGTGGGGCTGTGCAGGAGCGCAGTGGGAGCTCGGCAGGGGCGCAGCGTGGGGCCGCGCAAGAGTGCAGCGTGGGGCCGCGTATGGGCGCGGCATGGGGCCGTGCAGGGGCGCGGCGCGGGGCCCCGCAGGGGCGCAGCAGCGTGGGGCTGCGCAGGGGCGCAGCAGTTTGGGGCCGCGCCGGGGCGCGGCATGGGGCCGTGCAGGGGCGCCGCACCGTGGGGCTGCGCAGGGGCGCAGCGTCGGGCTACGTAGGGGCGCAACGATTTGGGGCGGCGCAGGGGCTTAGCAGCGCGGAGCTGCGCAGGGGCGCAGCGCGGGGTTGCGCAGGGGCGAAGCGTGGGGCCGCGCAGGGGCGAAGCGCGGGGCTGCGCAGGGGCGCAGCGCGGGGTTGCGCGGGGGCGCAGCAGCGTGGGGCTACGCAAGGGCGCAGCAGCGTGGGGCTGCGCAGGGACGCAGTAGCGAGGGGCTTCGCAGTGGCGCGGCAGCTAGGGCTGTGCAGGGGCGCAGTAGCGTGGGGCTGTGCAGGGGTGTAGCAGCGTGGGCGCTGCAACCTGGGGCTGCGTAGGGGCGCAGCAGCGTGGGGCTGCGCTTGAGTGCAGCGTGGGGCTGCGCAGGGGCGCAGCAGCGTGGTGCTGCGTAGGGGCGCAGCAGCGCGGGGCTGCGCCGGGGCGTAGCGTTGGGCTGCGCTTGGGTTGTGCGTTGCGCAAAGGTGTAGTATGGGGATGTGCACGGGCGCAGCGTGGGGCTCCGCAGGGGCGCAGCAGCGTGGGGCTGCGCAGGGGTGCAGCAGCGTGGGGCTGCGCATAGCAGGTGTGTGGGGCGGCGCAGTGGTGGGGGGGCTGTGTAGGGGCGCAGCGGCAGGGGGGTGCGCTGGGGCGCATCGTGTGGCTGTACAGGGGCGCAGTGCGGGGCTGCGCATGGGCGCAACGCGGGGCTGAGCAGGGGCGTAACGTGGGGCTGCGCAGGGGCGCAGCAGTGTGGGGCTGCGCAGGGGCGCAGCGTGGGGCTGGGCAGGGGCGCAGCGCGGGGTTGGGCAGGGGCGCAGCGTGGGGCCGCCGCAGGAGTGCAACGTGGGGCCGCGCATGGGCGCGGCATGGGGCCGCACAGGGGCGCGGCGTGGGGCTGCGCAGGGGCGTAGCGTGGTGCGGCGCAGGGATGCAGCAGTGTGGGGCGGCGCAAGGGCGCAGCACTGTGGGGCTGCGCAGGGGTGCAGCAGCGTGGGGCTGCGCAGGGGCGCAGCGTGGGGCTGCGCCGGGGCGCGGCATGGGGCCGTGAAGGGGCGCAGCAGCGTGGGGCTGCGCAGGGGCGCAGCGTGGGGCTTAGTAGGGGCGCAGCGTGGGGCTGCGGAGGGGCGCAGCGTGGTGCGGCGCACGGGCGCAGCGTGGTGCGGCGCAGGGGCGCAGCAGTGTGGGGCCGCGCAGGGGCGCAGCAGTGTGGGGCTGCGCAGGGGCGCAGCAGCGTGGCGTTGCGTAGGGGCGCAGCAGCTTGGGGCTGCGCAGGGGCGCAGCGCGGGGCCGCGCATGGGCGCGGTAGCTTGGGGCCGTGGAGGGGTGCAGCAGCGTGGGCGCAGCAGCCTGGGGCTGTGCAGGGGCGGAGCAGCGTGGGGTTGCGCTGGAGCGCAGCTTGGGGCTGCGCAGGGGCGCAGCAGCGTGGTGCTGCGTCGGGGCGCAGGAGCGCGGGGCTGCTCAGGGGCGTAGCGTGGGGCTGCGCTTGGGTTGTGCGTTGCGCAAAGGTGTAGTATGGGGCTCGGCAGGGGCGCAGCGTGGGGCTCCGCAGGGGCGCATCAGCGTGGGGCTGCGCAGGGATGCAGCAGCGTGAGGCTGCGCAGAGCAGCTGTGTGGGGCGGCGCAGTGGTGGGGGGGCTGTGTAGGGGCGCAGCGGCAGGGGGGTGCGCTGGGGCGCAGCGTGTGGCTGTACAGGGGCGCAGTGCGGGGCTCCGCAGGGGCGCAGCGTGGGGCTGCGCAGGGGCGCAGCGCGGTGCAGCAAAGGGGAGCAGCGTTGAGCTGCGCAAGGGCGCAGCGTGGGGCTGCGCAGGGGCACGGCAGTGTGGGGCTGCGCAGGGGTGCAGCGAGCGGCGGCGCAGTGGTGGGAGGCTGCACAGGGGCGCATAATGGGGCCGCGTATGGGCGCGGCGCGGAGTTGCGCAGGGGCGCAGCAGCGTGGGGCTGCGCTTGGGCCCAGTGTGGGGCTGCACAGGGGCGCAGCAGCGTGGGGCTGCGCAAAGGTGTTGTATGTGGCTGCGTAGGGGCGCAGCGTGGGGCTGCGCAGGGGCGCAGCAGCGTGGGGCCGCAGGGGCGCGGCAGTGGGGGGCAGTGCAGGTGCGCAACAGCTCGGGGCTGCGCAGGGGCGCAGCAGTGTGGGCTGCGCGGGGGCGCAGTGGCTTGGGGCCGCGCATGGGCGCACCAAGGAGGGCTGTGCAGGGGCGGAGCAGCGCGGGGCCGCGCGGGGGCGCTGCAGCGTGGGGCTCCGCAGGGGTGCAGCAGTGTGGGGCTGCGCAGAGCAGCTGTGTGGGCCGGCGCAGTGGTGGGGGGGCTGTGTAGGGGCGCAGCGGCATGGGGGTGCGCTGGGGCGCAGCGTGTGGCTGTACAGTGGCGCAGTGCGGGGCTGCGCAGGGGCACAGCGTGGGGCTGCGCAGGGGCGCAGCGCGGTGCAGCACATGGGAGCACCGTGGAGCTGCGCAGGGGCGCAGCGTGGGGCTGCGCAGGGGCGCGGCAGCGTGGGGCTGCGCAGGGGTGCCGCGAGCGGCGGCGCAGTGGTGGGAGGCTGCACAGGGGCGCATAATGGGGCCGCGTATGGGCGCGGCGCGGAGCTGCGCAGGGGCGCAGCAGCGTGGGGCTGCGCTTGGGCGCAGCGTGGGGCTGCACAGGGGCGCAGCAGCGTGGGGCTGCGCAAAGGTGTTGTATGTGGCTGCGTAGGGGCGCAGCATGGGGCTGCGCAGGGGCGCAGCAGCGTGGGGCCGCGCAGGGGCGTGGCAGTGGGGGGCAGTGCAGGTGCGCAGCAGCTCGGGGCTGCGCAGGGGCGCAGCAGTGTGGGCTGCGCGGGGGTGTAGTGGCCTGGGGCCGCGCAGGGGCGCAGCAGCGAGGGCTGTGCAGGGGCGCAGCAGCGCGGGGCCGCGCGGGGGCGCTGCAGCGTGGGGCTGCGCAGGGGTGCAGCAGCGTGGGGATGCGAAGGCGCGCAGCGTGGGGCTGCGCATGGGCGCGGCAGCACGGGGCTGTGCAGGGGCGCAGCAGCGTGGGGCTGCGCAGGGGCGCAGCAGTGTGGGGCTGCGCAGGGGCGCAGCGGCGTGGGGCTGTCGTGTAGGGTAGAGGAAGGGGTGGCGTGAGGGCGGCGGGGGGTGTGGGGCCTTGCTCCACAGACAACGGTCCAGAGTTGGGCCCCCGCTGTGAGGCCGTTGGCGGCGTGGGGCGCGTGGGGGGCGTGCCGTGGGGTGGTGTGGGGATGTGGCCTGCTACCTAGCCGTTCACCACGAGGATGTGGCGAGGAAGACGCAGGGGAATTGAGGCCGGAAAGCCTGGGGATGGGGGCTCTGGTGCTGGCGGCGGGTTCTCCCCGGCTCGGATGGCCGGGGTGCCCTAGGGTCCCGTGGGTGCGGAGGCTCCCCACGTCGGCCGGGTGCGAAACCACGACCTGTGTTTCCGTCACTGAAGTTCTTAGGGTTCTACCCCAGGAACTTACCCGCCGCGGGGACTGTGGGCGGGGACGGCCAAGGGGGATGACAATGAAGAGGAAATGGGGGGCCAGGATGAGCGTGGCGGTCGGCACCTTCCCTCGGCTTGGGGGAGGCCGATGCCCGGGGCTATTCCCTTCCTCCCGTGGCCGTGGTGCTGTGGTGGGTGGTGGTGTGGCTACCCCCCAACGGGTGTCTGTGCCCGGTGCCGTGGGTACAGACCCCCGTTGGGGGCGGGTACGAAGCGCCCGGTCGCCTCGCCCCCCCTGCACAACAGCCTGCCAGGCGCCGGTTGGCCTTTAGCGCCAGCTGTCGTGGGGGGGGGGCGCTCGGGGCAATGCGGGGCCCCTCCGCTCTCCTGGCGGCCCGCACTGCCCGTATAATGCAACAAGGGGCGGCGCGGGCTCGAATCGCACGCGCGGGCCGCGCCGCCCCAGCCGGGGTGGGGGACAGGGGGGGGACATGGGGGGGTTCAGGGGGTCGCGGCAGGACGATGGAGGCTGGTGGGGGCTCGGACCGCGCACCGGCGGGCCCCACCACCCTCCAGTCGGGTGGCGCAGCTGCAGGGGTTCTGGGGGCCCCACCCAGGGGCCTTCGCCCCCCCCCGTGCGGTTTTGGTGTGGGGGAGGGGAGGCAAACGCCACTCGCGGCCATGACACATGGTGCATAGGGAGAGAGGTATGACACATGCAACGCCATGATGCGTGTGGCAGGGGGAAGGGGTGCAAGGCCTGGACCCCCACCGCGTGCGGGGGGTCCTCTTGTTCGCAAGGCGGCCGTCCGTCGGCGGCTGCGGCAGCCCACCTCGGGGGCTTCGCTACCTGAGAGAGGAGGGGCGGAAGAGTGGGGGGGCGGTGGGGGCACGGCGTGCACGTTGGGGGGGGGGGGGGGGTGTGGGCTGGTGGGTGGGTGCGCGCGCAAGGGGGACGGGGGTGCGGTGAGCTCAGCCGCAGAGCGTCACCGTGCGGCCGACCGGGCGGAGGAGCGGCCGGGGCTTGCTAGAGTCGGCCGGGGAGCCCGGGGCGCTCGAGGTGTCGGGGGGGCCGCGGTCAGCGGTGGGGACCGCACCCCGCTCGGCGGGGACGAATCCCGCCGAGCATCATCCACGGGGGCGAATCCTAGTGGAGGCGGGGGGGAGCGCCACGCCGTCCCCTCGCGGCCGAACCGGACCGGGACGGGCCCCGCCGGATGGATACCGGGGGGGCGGGCGGGGCTGGGCACCGGGGCTCCGGGGCCCGGGTCCCTGGTGGTTGTGGGCCGGCGCGGGGGAGACCGGGCGGGCCCCTGGGCTGCGGCTGGTGAGGGGGGGCGTGGAAGGGCCGGGCAGGCTCGGGGGCGAACCCCGAGAGGCCCCCGGGGGCTGGGCGAGGGCTCCCGAGGGCGGCCGTTCCTTGAGGGGGGGGGGGGGGGGTTGCTCCCTGCCCGGGGGAAGACGGGGGCCCCTCTTGAGCGAGGGGGGGGGGAGGGCGTGTATCGCCCGGTGTAGGGCCATGTCGATTCATGGCCGCGCGGCATGGGACTATATCCCCAACCCTCCGCGCCGGAGTCCCTTTGTGGGGGGGCTGAGGGGGGGGGGGGAGGCTGGCGGTTGTCGTGTGCACCCACCCATGCGGGGGGGGGTCACTGGTGGGAGCTCCGTCCGGCTTGGCCTAAAAAACCCGGTGGCGTCCCTTGGGCTCGTGGGCCCCTTCGAGGAAGAACCTCGGATTTGCCCGGGGGGACTCCGCTATATGGTATGGTATGGTATGGTATGGTATGGTATGGTATGGTATGGTATGGTATGGTATGGTATGGTATGGTATGGTATGGTATGGTATGGTATGGTATGGTATGGTATGGTATGTTGTTGTTGTTGTTGTTGTTAGGGCACCCAGCACGTGCCGGCGGGAGAAATTGCCAGACACGCTCTCCCTGGGCAGGTTGCAAGGTAGCAGTCGGCCGGCGTCACGCTGGCCGGGCGTGTGCCGACAACGACCGAGGGGGGGGGGGGGGTGTTCTGCCTTCCGTCCGGGGGGTGTACTTGCGGCTCACTGGTGGCTAAGTGGAAATGTGAAGTTGGGGCTCATTTGGGGCTCAGTTGTGCATTGCGATGTCTTTGTGGTTGTTTGTTGTGCGTTTTGCATGCTAGGTAATGTGCATTTAATGTTTTTAGAAGTTTTAGATACTCACTTGGTCAAGGTTCAAGGTGGGGGGTACTTTTTTTGGCGACGGCTCAGTTGACTGAGCGCCCGACTGAGCCGTCAGTGAGCCGTCACTGAGCCGGCTCACTGAGCGCTCACTGAGCGCTCACTGAGCGCGCCAAATGGATCAGTGAGCGCTCAGTGAGCGCTCACTGAGAGCTAATTGGGGGCTCACTCAAGGCTCACTCAGGAGTTTCTCCCCCTTTCCGCCCTCTCTTCCCACCCTTGGCGGCCCACACTTCACCCTTTTCACACCAACATTGGTCCGCAGTTCTCACCACGTCTTTTCTCCAAGAATTTGAGCGTGCATGCACACATACATACTTGCATACATGTACCCGTGGCGACAAACATACAAACATCCAAACACACACACTTCGTCAGGGACACAAATATCCAAACACATACACACACATACACCATACACACGTCCACACACACATGCACATGCACAAATTGGAAACCACATTCATTCTTGTGTGCAATTATCTTGCGTGTACATAAACACATGGCCACATTGAACCATGTGAAGTGAAGGGCTAGGGAGAGATGGTTACGGGGTTGGGGGGGCGTGCGCCGCTGCGAGAGGGACCACCTGTATGTGTGCCCCTCGTTCCCTCCCCCGCCGTGGGGGGAGGGCGTGCGCACTTGTGCGAAACGGAGGCGGGATGGGGGGCGGGATGGAGGGACCACCTGTCCGGGGACCCACGGGGCCCCGGTTCCCCTGGCTTCCAGCCGCCACTCCCCCGCGACATGGGAGGGGGCTACGTCCTGTGCGGAGGTGGAATAAGGGGGGTGGACGGGGCGGGGACTATGTATGGTCTATCCCTTGGTGCCCGTCCCTGTGTCCCGTGTGCGGGAGGGCGCGCGGCACGGCCGGCGGGGGGGTTCAGGCCTCGGCCGGGCGCGTGGGTAGCGGCGGGCAGCCGAGGCGGAGGCGGCGCCATGCAGGTGCGGGGCCCGTGGCAGTCGCGGGGCGGTGTGGGCGGACCTGCCGGCGGCCGGCGGTGGCCCTGAGAGCCCGACTCCATGGGGTCGGCGGGCGCGCCGGGGGCACGCGCGCCGCGCAGGCCTGGCCGTGGGGGGCGCGTGTGCAAGGGCGTCGGCGCGCCCGATGCGGGCCCCACTGCGGGCCGCGGGACCAGCGGCAAGCTGGAAGCGTGGCCTGGGGGCCGAGGCCTGGGCCGGGCGCGTGGGTAGCGGCGGGCGGCCGAGGTGGAAGCGGCGCCATGCGGGTGCGGGGCCCGTGGCGGCCGCGGGGCGGCGCCGCCCGACCGGCCGGTGGTCGGCGGCGGCTCTGAGAGCCCCACTCCATGGGGTCGGCGGGCGCGCCGGGGGCACGCGCGCCGCGCAGGCCAAGCTGCAGGGGGCGCGTGTGCAAGGGCGCCGGCGCGCCCGATGAGGGCCCCTCTGTGGGCTGCGGGACCAGCGGCAAGGGCGCAGCGTGGGGCTGCGCCGGGGCGCGGCATGGGGCCGCGCAGGGGCGTAGCAGCGTGGGGCCGCGCAGTGGCGTGGCATCGTGGGGTCGCACAGGGGCGCAGCGTAGGGCTGCGTAGGGGCTGCGCAGGGGCGCAGCGTGGTGCGGTGCAGGGGCGTGGCCGTGCGGGGCGGCGCAGGGGCGCAGCAGTGTGGGGCCGCGCAAGGGCGCGGCGCGGGGCTGCGCAGGGGCGCAGCGTCGGGCTCCGTAGGGGCGGTGGGGGCACGGCGTGCACGTTGGGGGGGGGGGGGGGGGGGGGGGCTCTGGGCTGGTGGGTGGGTGCGCGCGCGAGGGGGACGGGGGTGCGGTGAGCTCAGCCGCAGAGCGTCACCGTGCGGCCGACCGGGCGGAGGAGCGGCCGGGGCTTGCTAGAGTCGGCCGGGGAGCCCGGGGCGCTGGAGGTGTCGGGGGGGCCGCGGTCAGCGGTGGGGCCCGCACCCCGCTCGGCGGGGACGAATCCCGCCGAGCATCATCCAGGGGGGCGAATCTTGGTGGAGGCGGGGGGCAGCGCCACACCGTCCCCTCGCGGCTGAAACCGGACCGGGACGGGCCCCGCCGGAGGGATACCGGGGGGGCGGGCGGGGCTGGGCACCGGAGCTGCGGGGCCCGGGTCCCTGGTGGTTGTGGGCCGGCGTGGGGGAGACCGGGCGAGCCTCTGGGCTGCGGCTGGTGAGGGGGGGCGTGGAAGGGCCGGGCGGGCTCGGGGGCGAACCCCGAGAGGCCCCCGGGGGCTGGGCGAGGGCTCCCGAGGGCGGCCGTTCCTTGAGGAGGGGGTGGGGGGGGGTTGCTCCCTGCCCGGGCTGCGCAGGGGCGCCGCGAGGTGCGGTGTAGGGGCGCAGCCGTGTGGGGCGGCGCAGGGGTGTAGCGTGCGGCCGCACAGGGGTGCAGCGTGGGGCCGCAGAGGAGCGCGGCGTGGGGCCGCGTATGGGTGCGGCATGGGGCCGCGCAGGGGCGCGGCGCGGGGCTGCGCAGGGGTGCAGCGTGGCGCTGCGCAGGGGCGCAGCGTGGGGCCGCGCATGGGCGCGGCATGGGGCCGTGCAGGGGCGGAGTAGCGTGGGGCTGCGCAGGGGCGCAACGTGGGGCTGCTCAGGGGCGTAGTAGCGCGGGGCTGAGCAAGGGCGCAGCGCGGGGCTGAGCAGGGGCGCAGCGCGGGGCTGAGCAGGGGCGTAGCGCGGGGCTGAGCAGGGGCGCAGCGCGGGCTGAGCAGGGCCCAGCGCGGGGCTGTGCAGGGGCGCAGTAGTGTGGGGCTGCGCGGGGGCGCAGTGCGGGGCTTGGGCCGGGGCCAGTAGCGTCGG
>OZ038378.1:164320881-164367348 GCA_964036045.1 Eutreptiella sp. 'Long Island Sound 2002'
CCGGCGGGCCCCGGTTCCCCGTGGTCCTCAATCCGCCCCACTCCCCGCGATAGGAAGGGGGTTACGTCTTGTGCGGAGGTGGAGTAAGGGGGTGGAGGGGGCGGGGACTATGTATGGGCTATTCCCTGGTGCCCGTCCCTGTGTCCCGTGTGCGGAGGCCGCGCGGCACGGCCGGCGGGGGGGTCCAGGCCTGGGCCGGGCGCGTGGGTAGCGGCGGGCGGCCGAGGCGGAGGCGGCGCCATGCGGTTGCGGGGCCGGTGGCGGTTGCGGGGCGGTGTGGGCGGACCGGCCGGCGGCCGGCGGTGGCCCTGAGAGCCCCACTCCATGGGGGCACACGCGCCGTGCAGGCCAGGCCGTGGGGGCGCGTGTGCAAAGGCGTCGGCGCGCCCGATGCGGGTCCCGCTACGGGCCGCGGACCGGCGGCAAGGGCGCAAGGTGGCCTCGGGGCCGAGGCCGGGGCCGGGCGCGTGGGTAGCGGCCAGCGGCCGAGGTGGAAGCGGTGCCATGCGGGTGCGGGGCCCGTGGCGGCCGCGGGGCGGCGCAGGCGGACCGGCCAGTGGTCGGCGGCGGCCCTGAGAGCCCCACTCCATGGGGTCGGCGGGCGCGCCGGGGGCACGCGCGCCGCGCAGGCTAGGCTCCGGGGGGCGCGTGTGCAAGGGCGCCGGCGCGGGGTTGCGCAGGGGCGCAGCGTGGGGCTGCGCAGGGGTGCAGCGTGCGGCCGCGCATGGGTGCAGCGTGGGGCCGCGTAGGAGCGCGGCGTGGGGGCGCGTATGGGCGTGCACGTTGGGGGGGAGGGGGGGGGGGGGCTGTGGGTTGGTGGGTGGGCGCGCGAGGGGGACGGGGGTGCGGTGAGCTCTGCCGCAGAGCGTCACCGTGCGGCCGACCGGGCAGAGGAGCGGCCGGGGCTGGCCAAAGTCCGCCGGGGAGCCCGGGGCGCTCGAGGTGCCGGGGGGGGCGCGGTCAGCGGTGGGGCCCGCACCCCGCCCGGCGGGGACGAATCCCGCCGAGCATCATCCACGGGGGCGAATCCTGGTGGAGGCGGGGGGAGGCCCCACGCCGTCCCCTCGCGGCCGAACCGGAAGGGGACGGGCCCCGCCGGAGGGATACCGGGGGGCGGGCGGGGCTGGGCACCGGGGCTCCGGGGCCCGGGTCCCTGGTGGTTGTGGGCCGGCGCGGGGAGACCGGGCGGGCCTCTGGGTTACGGCTGGTGAGGGGGGGCGTGGAAGGGCCGGGCGGGCTCAGGGGCGAACCCCGAGAGGCCCCCGGGGCGCGGCATGGGCCGTGCACGGGCGAGGCGCGGGGCCGCGCAGGGGCACAGCAGCGAGGGGCTGCGCAGGCGCGCAGCAGCGTGGGGCTGCGCCGGGGCGCGGCATGAGGCCGTGCAGGGGCGCGGCGCGGGGCCGCGCAGGGGCGCAGCTGCGTGGGGCTGCGCAGGGGCGTAGCAGCGTGGGGCTGCGCTTGGGCGCGGCACGGGGCCGTGCAGGGGCGCCGCAGCGTGGGGCAGAGGGGCGCAGCGTGGGGCTGCGTAGGGGCGCAGCGTGGGGCTGCGCAGGGGCGCAACGGTTTGGGGCGGCGCAGGGGCGTAGCAGTGCGGGGCTGCTCAGGGGCGCAGCGCGGGGTTGCGTAGGGGCGCCACGTGGGGCTGCGCAGGGGCGAAGCGCGGGGTTGCGCAGGGGCGCAACAGCGTGGGGCCGCGCAGGGGCACAACGTGGGGCCGGGCAGGGGCGCAGCGAGGGGCTGGGTAGGGGCGCAGTGTGGGCCCGCGCAGGAGTGGCGCGTGGGGCCGCATATGGGCGCGGTATGGGGCCGTGCAGGGGCGCGGTGCGGGCCTGCGCAGGGGCGCAGCATGGGGCTGCGTAGGGGCTGCGGAGGGGCGCACTGCGGGGCTGGGTAGGGGCGCAGCGTGGGGCTTGGTAGGGGCGCTGCAGTGAGGGGCTGCGCAGGGGCGCAGCATGGGGCCGTGCAGGGGCGCGGCGCGGGGCCGCGCAGGAGCGCAGCAGCGTGGGGTGCGTAGGGGCGCGGCATGGGGCCGTGCAGGGGCGCAACAGTGTGGGGCCGCGCAGGGGCGCAGCGTGGGGCTGCGTAGGGGTGCAGCGTGGGGTTGCGCAGGGGTGCAGCGCGGTGTGGCACAGGGGCGCAGCAGTGTGGGGCTGCGCAGGGGCGCAGCACGGGGCTGCGCAGGGGCGCAGCGTGGGGCCGCGTATGGGCGCGGCATGGGGCCGCGCAGGGCGCGGTGCGGGCTGCGCTGGGGCGCAGCAGCGTGGGGCTGCGCAGGGGCGCCGCAGCGTGGGGCTGTGCGGGGGCGCAGCAACCTGGGGCTCCGTAGGGGCGCAGTAGCTTGGGGCTACGCAGGGGCGCACCAGCGAGGGCTGTGCACGGGCGTAGGAGCGTGGGCGTAGCAACCTGGGGCTGCGCACGGGCGCAGCAGCGCGGGGCTGCGTAGGGGTGTAGCAGGGGCGCGGTGCGGGGCTGCGCAGGGGCGCAGCAGCGTGGGGCTGCGCAGGGGCGCCGCAGCGTGGGCTTTGCGGGGGCGCAGCAACTTGGGGCTCCGTAGGGGCGCAGTAGCGTGGGGCTGCGCAGGGGCGCAGCAGCGAGGGCTGTGCAGGGGCGTAGCAGCGTGGGCGTAGCAACCTGGGGCTGCGCAGGGGCGCAGCAGCGTGGGGCTGCGTTGGAGTGCAGCTTGGGGCTGCGCACGGGCGCAGCAGTGTGGGGCTGCGTAGGGGTGCAGCAGCGCGGGGCTGCGCAGGGGCGTAGCGTGGGGCTGCGCAGGGGCGCAGCAGCGCGGGGCTGCGTAGGGGCGCAGCAGCGCGGGGCTGCGCAGGGGCGTAGCGTGGGGCTGCGCAGGGGCGCAGCAGCGCGGGGCTGCGTAGGGGCGCAGCAGCGCGGGCTGCGCAGGGGCGTAGCGTGGGGCTGCGCAGGGGCGCAGCAGCGTGGGGCTGCGTAGGGGCGCAGCGGCGCGGGGCTGCGCAGGGGCGTAGCGTGGGGCTGCGCAGGGGCGCAGCAGCGTGGGGCTGTGTTGGAGTGCAGCATGGGGCTGCGCAGGGGGGCAGCAGCGTGGGGCTGCGTAGGGGCGCAGCAACGCGGGGTTGCGTAGGGGCGTAACGTGGGGCTGCGCAGGGGCGCAGCAGCGTGGGGCTGCGTAGGGGCGCAGCAGCGTGGGGCTACGTAGGGGCGTAGCAGCGTGGGGCTGCGTAGGGGCGCAGCAGCGCCGGGCTGCGCAGGGGCGCAACAGCGCGGGGCTGCGCAGGGGCGTAGCGTGGGCTGCGCTTGGGTTGTGCGTTGCCCAAAGGTGTAGTATGGGGCTGCGCAGGGCGCGGCAGCGCGGGGGTGCGCAAGGGCGTAGCGTGGGGCTGCGCAGGGGCGCAGCAGCGCGGGGGTGCGCAGTGGCGTAGCGCGGGGCTGCGCAGGGGCGCAGCCGCGCGGGGCTGCGCAGTGCCGCAGCAGCGTGGGGCTGCGTAGGGGCGTAGCGTGGGGCTGCGTAGGGGCGTAGCGTGGGGCTTCGTAGGGGCATAGCAGCGCGGGGCTGCGCAGGGGCGTAGCGTGGGGCCGCGCAGGGGCGCAGCAGCGTGGGGCTGCGCAGGGCCGCAGCAGCGAGGGGCTGCGTAGGGGCGTAGCAGCGTGGGGCTGCGTAGGGGCGTAGCGTGGGGCTCCGTAGGGGCATAGCGTGCGGCTGCGTAGAGGCGTAGCAGCGCGGGGCGGCGCAGGGGCGTAGCGTGGGGCTGCGCAGGGCGCAGCACCGTGGGGCTGCGCAGGGCGCAGCAGCGTGGGGCTGCGTAGGGGCGTAGCGTGGGGCTGCGTAGGCTGTGCGTAGCGTGGGGCTGCGTAGGGGTGTAGTGTGGGGCTGCGTAGGGGCGTAGCGTGGGGCTACGTAGGGGCGTAGCAGCGCGGGGCTGCGCAGGGGCGTAGCGTGGGGCTGCGTAGCGGCGTAGCGTGGGGCTTCGTAGGGGCATAGCAGCGCGGGGCTGCGCAGGGGCGTAGCGTGGGGCCGCGCAGGGGCGCAGCAGCGTGGGGCTGCGCAGGGGCGCAGCAGCGTGGGGCTGCGTAGGGGCGTAGCAGCGTGGGGCTGCGTAGGGGCGTAGCGTGGGGCTCCGTAGGGGCATAGCGTGCGGCTGCGTAGAGGCGTAGCAGCGCGGGGCGGCGCAGGGGCGTAGCGTGGGGCTGCGCAGGGGCGCAGCACCGTGGGGCTGCGCAGGGGCGCAGCAGCGTGGGGCTGCGTAGGGGCGTAGCGTGGGGCTGCGTAGGGGCGTAGCGTGGGGCTGCGTAGGGGCGTAGTGTGGGGCTGCGTAGGGGCGTAGCGTGGGGCTACGTAGGGGCGTAGCAGCGCGGGGCTGCGCAGGGGCGTAGCGTGGGGCTGCGCAGGGGCGCAGCAGCTTGGGGCTGCGCAGGGGCGCAGCAGCGTGGGGCTGCGTAGGGGCGTAGCAGCGTGGGGCTTCGTAGGGGCGTAGCAGCGCCGGGCTGCGCAGGGGCGCAGCAGCGCGGGGCTGCGCAGGGGTGTAGCGTGGGGCTGCGCTTGGGTTGTGCGTTGCCCAAAGGTGTAGTATGGGGCTGCGCAGGGGCGCGGCAGCGCGGGGCTGTGCAGGGGCGTAGTGTGGGGCTGCGCAGGGGCGCAGCAGCGCGGGGGTGCGCAGGGGCGTAGCGCGGGGCTGCGCAGGGGCGCAGCCGCGCGGGGCTGCGCAGTGGCGCAGCAGCGTGGGGCTGCGTAGGGGCGTAGCGTGGGGCTGCGTAGGGGCGTAGCGTGGGGCTGCGTAGGGGCGTAGCAGCGCGGGGCTGCGCAGGGGCGTAGCGTGGGGCTGCGCAGTGGCGCAGCAGCGTGGGGCTGCGCAGGGGCGCAGCAGCGTGGGGCTGCGCAGGGGCGTAGCAGCGTGGGGCTGCGTAGGGGCGTAGCGTGGGGCTGCGTAGGGGCGTAGCGTGGGGCTGCGTAGACGCGTAGCAGCGCGGGGCGGCGCAGGGGCGTAGCGTGGGGCTGCGCAGGGGCGCAGCACCGTGGGGCTGCGCAGGGGCGCAGCAGCGTGGGGCTGCGTAGGGGCGTAGCAGCGTGGGGCTGCGTAGGGGCGTAGCGTGGGGCTGCGTAGGGGCGTAGCGTGGGGCTGCGTAGGGGCGTAGCGTGGGGCTACGTAGGGGCGTAGCAGCGCGGGGCTGCGCAGGGGCGTAGCGTGGGACTGCACAGGGGCGCAGCAGCTTGGGGCTGCGCAAGGGCGCAGCGGTGTGGGGCTGCGTAGGGGCGTAGCAGCGTGGGGCTGCGTAGGGGCGTAGCAGCGCGGGGCTGCGTAGGAGCGTAGCAGCGTGGGGCTGCGTAGGGGCGCAGCAGCGTGGGGCTGCGCAGGGGCGCAGCAGCGTGGGGCTGCGCAGGGGCGTAGCAGCGCGGGGCTGCGCAGGGGCGTAGCAGCCTGAGGCTGCGTAGGGGCGTAGCCTGGGGCTACGTAGGGGCGTAGCGTGGGGCTGCGCAGGGGTGCAGCAGCGCGGGGCTTCGCAGGGGCGTAGCGTGGGGCTGCGTAGGGGCGCAGCAGCCTGGGGCTACGTAGGGGCGTAGCGTTGGGCTACGTAGGGGCGTAGCGTGGGGCTGCGCAGGGGCGCAACACCGTGGGGCTGCGTAGGGGCGCAGCAGCGCGGGGCTGCGTCGGGGCGTAGCGTTAGGCTGCGCAGGGGCGTAGCGTGGGGCTGCGCAGGGGCGCAACAGCGTGGGGCCGCGCAGGGGCGTAGCGCGGGGCTGCGCAGGGGCGCAGCACCGCGGGGCTGCGCAGGGGCGTAGCGTGGGGCTGCGCAGGGGCGCAGCAGCGTGGGGCTGCGTAGGGGCGTAGCGCGGGGCTGCGCAGGGGCGCAGCAGCCTTCGGCTGCGTAGGGGCGTAGCGTGGGGCTGCGCAGGGGCGTAGCGTGGGGCTGCGCAGGGGCGTAGCGTGGGGCTGCGTAGGGGCGTAGCAGCGCGGGGCTGCGTAGGGGCGTAGCGTGGGGCTCCGTAGCGGCGCAGCAGCGTGGGGCTGCGCAGGGGCGCAGCAGCGTGGGGCTGCGTAGGGGCGCAGCAGCGCGGGGCTGCGCAGGGGCGTAGCGTGGGGCTGCGCAGGGGCGCAGCAGCGTGGGGCTGCGCAAGGGCGTAGCGTGGGGCTGCGCAGGGGCGCAGCAGCGTGGTGCTGCGTAGGGGCGTAGCGCGGGGCTGCGCGGGGGCGCAGCAGCGTGGGGCTGCGTAGGGGCGTAGCAGCGCGGGGCTGCGCAGGGGCGTAGCAGCGGGGAGCTGCGCACAAGCGCAGCGCGGAGCGGCCCAGGGGAGCAGCGTGGGGCTGTGCAGGGGCGCATCGTGGGGCTGCGCAGGGGCGCAGCGAGCGGCGGCGCATTGGTGGGAGGCTGTGCAGGGGCGCAACATGGGGCCGCGTATGGGCGCGGCGCGGAGCTTCGTAGGGGTGCAGCAGCGTGGGGCTGCGCTTTGGCACAGTGTGGGGATGCACAGGGGCGCAGCAGCGTGGGGTCGCGCAAAGGTGTTGTATGTGGCTGCGTAGGGGTGCAGCGCGGGGCTGCGCAGGGGCGCAGTAGCGTGGGGCAGTGCAGGGGCGCGGTAGCGGGGGGCTGTGCAGATGCGCAGCAGCGTGGGGCTGCGCAGGGGCGCAGCAGTGTGGGCTGTGCGGGGGCGCAGTGGCGTGGGGCCGCGCATGGGCGCAGCAGCGAGGGCTGCGCAGGGGCGCAGCAGCGCGGGGCCGCACGGGGGCGCTGTAGCGTGGGGCTGCGCAGGGGTGCTGCAGCGTGGGGCTGCGCAGGGGTGCTGCAGCGTGGGGATGCGCAAGGGCACATCGTGGGGCTGCGCATGGGCGCGGCAGCATGGGGCCGTGCGAGGGCGCAGCAGCGCGGGGCCACGCAGGGGCGCAGCAGTGTGGGGCTGCGCAAGGGCGCAGCGGCGTGGGGCTGTCGTGTAGGGTAGAGGAAGGGGTGGCGTGAGGGCGGCGGGGGGTGTGGGGCCCTGCTCGCCAGACGACGGTCCAGAGCTGGGCCCCTGGTGGGAGGCCGGGGGCGGCGTGGGGCGCGTGGGGGGCGTGCCGTGGAGTGGTGTGGGGGTGTGGCCTACTACCTAGCCGTTCACTACGAGGATGTGGCGAGGAAGACGCAGGGGAATTGAGGCCGGAAAGCCTGGGGATGGGGGCTGGGGCGCTGGCGGCGGGTTATCCCCGGCTGGGATGGCCGGGGTGCCCTGGGCTCCCGTGGGGGCGGAGGCTCCCCACATCGGCCGGGTGCGAAACCACGACCTCTGTTTCCGTCACCGAAGTTCTTAGGTTTCGACCCCAGGAACTTACCCGCCGCGGGGACTGTGGGCCGGGATGCCCAAGGGGGATGACAATGAAGAGGAAATGGGGGGCCAGGATGAGCCTGGCGGTCGGCACCTTCCCTCGTCCTGGGGGAGGCCGTTGCCCGGGGCTATCCCCTTCCTCCCGTGGCCGTGGTGCTGTGGTGGGTGGTGGTGTGGCTACCCCCCAACGGGTGTCTGCGCCCGGTGCCGTGGGTACAGACCCCCGTTGGGGGCGGGTACGAAGCGCCCGGTCGCCTCGTCCCCCCTGCACAACAGCCCGCCAGGCGCCGGTTGGCCTTTAGCGCCAGCTGCCGTGGGGGGGGGCGCTCGGGGCAGTGCGGGGCCCCTCCGCTCTCTTGGCGGCCCGCACTGCCCGTATAATGCAACAAGGGGCGGCGCGGGCTCGAATCGCACGCGCGGGCCGCGCCGCCCCAGCCGGGGTAGGGGACAGGGGGGGGACAAGGGGGGGTGTCAGGGAGTCGCGGCAGGTGGATGGAGGGTGGCGGGGGCTCGAACCGTGCACCGGCGGGCCCCACCACCCTCCAGTCGGGTGGCGCAGCTGCACGGGTTCTGGGGGCCCCACCCAGGGGCCTTCGCCCTCCCCGTGCGGTTTTGGTGTGGGGGAGGGGAGGCAAAGGCCACTCGCGGCCATGACACATGGTGCATAGGGAGGGAGGTATGACACATGCAACGCAATGACGCGTGTGGCAGGGGGAAGGGGTGCAAGGCCTGGACCCCCACCGCGTGCGGGGGGTCCTCTTGTTCGCAAGGCGGCCGTCCGTCGGCGGCTGCGGCAGCCCACCTCGGGGGCTTCGCTACCTGAGAGAGGAGGGGCGGGAGAGTGGGGGGGCGGTGGGGGCACGGCGTGCACGTTGGGGGGGGGGGGGCTGTGGGCTGGTGGGTGGGCGCGCGCGCGAGGGGGACGGGGGTGCGGTGAGCTCAGCCGCAGAGCGTCACCGTGCGGCCGACCGGGCAGAGGAGCGACCGGGGCTGGCCAAAGTCGGCCGGGGAGCCCGGGGCGCTCGAGGTGTCGGGGGGGCCGCGGTCAGCGGTGGGGCCCGCACCCCGCTCGGCGGGGACGAATCCCGCCGAGCATCATCCACGGGGGCGAATCCTGGTGGAGGCGGGGGGGAGCGCCTCGCCGTCCCCTCGCGGCCGAACCGGACCGGGACGGGCCCCGCCGGATGGATACCGGGGGGGCGGGCGGGGCTGGGCACCGGGGCTCCGGGGCCCGGGTCCCTGGTGGTTGTGGGCCGGCGCGGGGGAGACCGGGCGGGCCCCTGGGTTGCGGCTGGTGAGGGGGGGCGTGGAAGGGCCGGGCGGGCTCGGGGGCGAACCCCGAGAGGCCCCCGGGGGCTGGGCGAGGGCTCCCGAGGGCGGCCGTTCCTTGAGGGGGGGGGGGGGCTTGCTCCCTGCCCGGGGGACGACGGGGGCCCCTCTTGAGCGAGGGGGGGGGGAGGGCGTGTATCGCCCGGTGTAGGGCCATGTCGATTCATGGCCGCGCGGCATGGGACTATATCCCCAACCCTCCGCGCCGGAGTCCCTTTTTTGGGGGGGCTGAGGGGGGGGTGGGGGGGGCTGTCGGTTGTCGTGTGCACCCACCCATGCGGGGGGGGGTCGCCGGTGGGAGCTCCGTCCGGCTTGGCCGATAAAACCCGTTGGCGTCCCCTGGGCTCGTGGGCCCCTTCGAGGAAGAACCTCGGAGTCGCCGGGGGGGACTCCGCTATATGGTATGGTATGGTATGTTGTTGTTGTTGTTGTTGTGAAGGCACCCAGCACGTGCCGGCGGGAGAAATTGTCAGACACGCTCTCCCTGGGCAGGGCGCAAGGGAGCAGTCGGCCGGCGTCACGCTGGCCGGGCGTGTGCCGACAACGAACGAGGGAGGGGGGGGCCGCCGTGGAGTGGAGGGGGGGGGGGGCGCGTGGAGGAGGGTGGGGCCACCTGTGGAAGTCACCCTGGAGCCCTCCCCCGTCTCGCGGGGGGAGAGTTACTCGTCCTGTGCGAAGCGGCTGTGGTGGGGGTGGAGAGGCGGGGCGGTGACCTCGGGGTGGGGAAGTCACGCCCGGGTTCACGGTCATTCCGCGCCTTGCCCGAACATCCCGCCGAGGTGGCCGTTCCTCGTGTGCGGCCGTGGCGTGGCCGGGGGCGACGGCCCGTGCTTCTAGCCTTCTACGGGGGCGAGGGGAGGCCTGGGAGTTGCTGTCTGCCGGCGCCTAGTCACCTTTGCTGGAGCTGTGTTGTGGCCGCCTCGTCCCCGGTAGTGTGGGCGCGCGCGCGCGTCGGTCATGGGGGAGGGAGGGCACAAGGGCAGGAGCACAAGAGCACGAACATGGGTTTACAGTTGCTGGCGTGCCGTGTTCGGTTCAGGTGCTGTCCCCTGGTGCCTGTCCCTGTGCCCTGCGTACGGGAGGCCGCGCGGCACAGCCGGCGGGGGGTCGAGGCCCGGGCCGGGCGCATGGGTAGCGGCGGGCGGCCGGGTCGGACGCGGCGCCATGCGGGTGCGGGGCCCGTGGCGGTTGCGGGGGGGCGCGGGCGGTCCAGCCGGCGGTCGGCAGTGGCCCTGAGCGCCCCACACAGTAGGGTCGGTGGGCGTGCCGGGGGAGGGCGCGTCCTGCAGGCCATGCTGCGGAGGGCGCGTGCGCAAGGGCGCCGGTGTGCCCGGTGCGGGCCCCACTGCGGGCCGAGGGACTTGCGGTGAGCTGGTTGCGTTGCCTGGGGGCTGAGGCCGGGGCCGGGCGCATGGGTAGCGGCGGGCGGCCGAGCGGGTGCGGGGCCCGTGGCGGACGCTGGGAGGCGCGGGCGGCCCAGCCGGCGGTCGGCGGAGGCCCCAAGAGCCCCACATTGTGGGGTCGGAGGGCATGCCGGGGGCGAGCGCGCCGTGCAGGCCAAGCTGCGGGGGGCGCACGTGCAAGGGTGTCGGCGTGCCTGTCGGGGGCCCCCTGCGGGCCGTGGGACCTGCGGCTGGCAGGAAGCGCTGCTCGGGGGCCGAGGCCGGGGCCGGGCGCGTGGGTAGCGGCGTCCACGGGCACGAGTGCCCGAGGCGAGTGCGGGGCGGTGCGTGCGGGCCGGCTGGTGGCCGGTGGCCTCACTGAGAGTCCCACACGGAGGGGTCGACGGGCGTGCCGGGGGCGTACGCAACGTGCAGGTCGGGCAGCAGGGGGCGCACGTGCAGGGCATCGGCGTGCCTGATGAGGACCTCACTGAGGACCGAGGGGTTGGCGGCAAGCAGTATGCGTTGCCTGGGGGGGGTGGCGGCGAGGAGTAGGAGGATGTCCGCGGCCCGCGACGTGGGGGTGAACACGACGTGGGCCGGGTGCGGCCCCGGGAGTGGCGCCGGGGGGAGCGGGACCACAGGCCGGCGGTCTACTGTGAGGCGCCAAGTGGCGCAATGGCGGAGGAGCCAGACTAGGGCGATGCTGTGGCACAGCGTGTGGGGCTGGGTGCAGGGCGGCGTGGGGACGTGCTGCGGGAGGGGGGGGGGGGGCGGGGCGGTGACGTGGGAGGGGGCACGGCGGAGGAGTGACGCTAGCGACGTGTGCGTCGTGCTGAGGGTGGAGAGGAGCTCGCGGAGGAGTTCCTCCCGGCCGGCGCTGTCCAGCAGAGGGGGGGCGCCGTGGGGGGAGGAGGAGTGCCACATGCCAAGCAGACTGAACCCCAACTGCGTCGGGGGGCCGGGTCGCGGGGCGGCGGGGAGGTGCTCGGAGAGGTACACTGCGGTGGTCGCCGTGCGGAGCTCTAAAGGGGTGACGAGGCGGGGGGAGTGGCCGGCAGTGGCTGCCAGGATGGGCGGGTGCGTGAACAGGCGCCACGCGAGGAGTAACTGTAGGGCGTAGTGGGGGGGGCAGTGGTACTGGAGGTGGGCGGCGGAGTCCGGGTAGGGGCGGTGACAGAAGGGGCACGTCACGCCTCCGTAGCCGGGGGGGTGGTCCTGGGAGTGCAGTAGCCGGAGGTGCATGATGCAGTGGAGGGCCAGCGCCGGGATCTTGGCGCGTTCATACGCGAGGCGGAGTAGGTGGGAGGACCACCCTGGGGGCAGGGGCCGGAGGTGCAGCGCGTGGGTGCGGGCGGTGGTGGCCGCATACGCTGCCTCTGCGGCGCGCGCGGGGCTAAGGAAGATTGCGCCCTCATGGAGCGCCACGATGCGGCCGTGGAAGAGTGCGGACCAAGGGAGGGTCCACGGGGAGGCGGCGCGGAGCCCGCGGCGGGCTAGGCTGTCGGCTTCGGCGTTGAGGGTGGCGAGGTGGCTGGCGGAGCCGGAGTCGTGTTGCGCGGGGAGCCAGGCCTCGTGCATGCGGAAGGAGGCGGAGAGGAGGGCCGCCCGGTACGGGATGGAGAGGGCGGAGGAGGGGGGCGGGCCGCGGGTGAGGTCGCAGAGTTGGGAGGCGGTGGAGTCTGAGGCGAAGAGGGCTTCGCCGGACCAGCCACGGAGGGCGAACATGGCGGCTATCTTGGCGATCCACTCTGCGTCGGTGGAGTGGCCGGCGAGGGCGTGGAGGCCGAGCCAGCCGCGGTAGAGAGTGCCGTGGTGGGGGTGCCAGAGGAGGAAGCCGGCGCCGAGGCGGGTGCCCTCTTGGCTGCCGTCGCATGCGACCACGACATAGGGGAGGGAGCGGAGGGGGGCCAGCGAGCCGGTGTGGTGCTCCGGGGCGGGGCGCACGTGGGGGGAGGGGAGGAGGTGGACGGTGATGTTGAGGGGGGCGAGCGCGTGCGCCAGGGCGGGACCTTCGGTGAGCCAGGGGGTGGGGCAGCGTGGGGAGATGAGGGACGCCGTGGCGGCTACTGCGAGGGTGTTGGGGCCCCAAGAGGCGCGGAGGTAAGTGCGGAGGAGGTTGAGGGGGGCCCGGTACGCTAGGAGGGGGGCACCGGGACCGCCCTGCTGGAGGGGGAGGTGGAGGAAGGCCGAGTGTGCCCAGGGGGGCAGACGGAAGGCGTGGCGGTATGCATTGTTGATGGCGGTCTGATGGGGGCGGAGGGAGGGGGGGGGGGCGAGGACGCCTGAGGTGACGTAGTCGAGGGGGGAGAGGCCGAAGGCGTGCAGGGAGCGGAGCTGGAGTATGGGGCAGGCCTCGCGGTTGCGGCTGGCCTTGCGCGCCCGGTCGAGGGACGCGCGGGACTTGTTGATGACGCGGAGGAGGGGGAGCTCGGGGAGGATGGGGATGCCGACGACTTCCGGGGGGGCGGTGGTGGTGGTGCCGGTGTGCTGCGGGACGTCGGCTGTGACGAGGGTGGGCCGGCCTGGGCGGGAGTCGATGAGGGAGAACTCCTGCTTGTCGGGGTGTATGATGCGGCTGGCGCGGCGAGAGCACTCGCGGCAGTCAGTGGCCATGGCTGAGGGAGGGGGTGATGAAGCGGCGGTCGTCGCTGTACGAGAGGTGGGTGGCGGGGAGGGACGCTGAGTGGCCGGGGATGGTGAGGGGGAGGGTGATGGAAGTGTTGGGGCGCATGGCCCTGGTGATGACCAGGCTGGGGGCCTGGTAGTGGAGTTGGGCGAACCCGTCGCCTTGGTTGCCCCCCTCCTCGGTACTGAAGGGGTGGGCGAACCCTTCGCGGGTGGCCACGCGGATGACCAGGCGGCTGTAGAAGCCGTCTGCCCAGGGGCCAAAGTCCCACGTGGCGCGGAGGCGGGAGCAGAGGCGGGAGTTGTCCTGCCGCAGTACTCTGAGGTACGCGTCAGACTCGTCCCAGTCGCAGATGGCGCAGGTGCCGTGGGTGGAGAGGGCTGTGTAGGCGGCGGCGCGGGCCACGAGGGCGAGGCCGAGGGCGGAGTGGCCTGGGCGGTAGGCGAAGGAGGCCCCGGGCGTCTCCAACGAGACCGTCCGCTACGGCCTCTACAAGGGGAAACCCACCAAGCCACTCCCCCGGCACCTCACACGCTCCTTCCGCCCCGTCGACGTGGAGTCAGGCGTCTCCGGCGCAGCATCCGGCATCGCCACGACCCGCCTAGCCGCCGATCTCGAGCTCACCTCCACCTACACCCCCGGGTGCCGGATTTGAGCTGGAGGAGGAGGTGCAGCAATCCGAGGTGGACGCCTCCGCCGCTGCGGAAGAGCGCTGCGCGTGCCACGTTGTCGGTGGACACGGCGAGGGAGCGCTTGCCCATGCGGCGGTGGGCGAGGGAGGCGGTGGTGATGAGGGGGGGGGACTGGCGGGTGAGGGCGTAAGCCCGGAGGGAGGCGGGGGATTCTGGTCGGGCGTTCGCGCGGAGGGCGTTGCGGAGTAGGGGGAGAGTGAGGTCGGTGGGCGGGTGTAGGAGGGGGAGCCAGGGGTCCGGGGTGCAGCGGGCGGCGAAGAAGGCGTGGTCCACGGAGACGTGCCGGTTGGCCGTCTGGGATCGGGACTGGGCCGTGACCTCGGCGAGCCGTTCCTCGCGGGTCGTGAGGGTGGCCCCCGGGTGGGGGAGGATGCCGTGGAACGGTTCCAGGGGAGGGGAGGGCAGCCGGAGGACTGTGCGAGTGGCGGAGGTGATGGAGGGGGAGGAGAGGACGGCAGCGCGAGAGACGTAGCCGCGGGCGGCCGATGCCTCCTGGAGGGCAGAGGACTGGGCGGCGAGGTCATGTATGGAGAGGGGAAAGGTGAACCGGGCCAGGGACCGTAGTAGTCTGGGGGTGTCAGGAGGGTGCGGGAGCAGCTGGTGCGCGAGGGAGTGGTGGGCGGCGATGTAGTGGTCGGGGAGGGAGGAGGTAAGGGAGAGCCAGCCCCACGCCAGGTCAAGGGCGGCTGAGAGGGAGTCCATGTCCTCGATAGTTGCCAGGCGCCATCGGAACAGACACCAAGAGTGGGCGTCGCAGGAGCGGTGGTGCAGGTTGACCTGCGCCAGCACCATGGCGTGTGAGGTGTGGCAGGGGAGGACGTGGTGAGTGTGGGAGGCGATGGGACCGGTGGCGAAGATGTGGTCGATGGCGGTGGACCGGGGGGAGCCGTGGCGGGTGGTGAAGTTGGTGGGAGTGGCCGGGGGGACCAGGCGGTGCCAGGCCGAGAGCGGGCCTAGGGCCCCGAGCGCGGAGGCCAGGGGGGTGCCTGGGGCTCCCGTGCCGTTGAGGTCGCCCAGGAGGACGCACAGGTCGGGACGTATGCAGGAGCGGAGGTGGTTCATGAGCTTGACCTCGGAAACCCACTCGGAGTACGAGAGGCGTGGGGGGAGGTGGGCGTTGAACAGGAGGGCACGGCCCCCTAGCGAGAGGGGGACCGTGGAGGCAATCCAGTGCGGGCTGTCGTAGACGAGGTCGGCGGGTTGGGAGGGGGCGCGGAGGGACCGGAGCCAGGCCGTGCGGAGGCCTGAGCCCTGGCCGGATGCGGTGCTGTAGTGGGCCTCGTACCGCGGTGGGAGGGCGGGGCGGGCCGCGGCCAAGTCCTAGAGTTCCTGCTCGGCGACCACGTCGGGGGACAGGGCCTCGAGCCAAGTGCGGGCGAGGGAGACTTGGCCGGCGATGCCGCCCCAGTTGTGCGTGAGAAAGGTGAGGGCTGTGTCGCGGAGGGGGGTGGACGCCTGGTCACGGGGGTCGGGGAGGGAGAGGACGAAGGCGGGGGTCGGCTGGAGGAGGCGGTCGGGAGGGGGGGCGCAGGGGGTGGCCCAGGGGAGGGGGGAGACGGGGACAGCCCCGGGCAGTAGCATGCCCTGGAAGCCGACCACACAGCGGGCGGCGGTGTCACGAGTGCACACGGGCGGGGCTTTGTGGGGGGAGGTGCAGAAGAAGTGAGGCCAGTGGTCGGTCGGCGATGCGGGGAGGTCGACGAAGGCGGTGTGAGGCGTGGGGCGTCCACAGTCGGGGCAAGCGGAGGAGGTGACGAGTGGGGCGTCGGGGAGGGCGGGGTGTAGCGCCCACGCTGAGGTCGGGCCTGACGAGCGAGTGTATGCTGGGGACGGGGGGAGGGGGGTTGACGGCAAGTGGGCGGTGTCCCAGAAGGCGGTGTCCGCGGCGGGCGTCGGCGTCAGTGACGTACACGACGGTCTGCAGGTTGTGGGTGAGGGTGACTGCCATGGAGGGGTGTGGGCCTAGGCGGAGGCCTGAGACGCGGACGATGCCGGTGGTGGCTGGCGAGGAGCCGACGGGGGCGAAGGTGGGGACCGAGGAGGCGGGGGTGGCGCCGGTGGCGGAGGGCGCGGGGGCGCCCGGGAGGGGGGGCTGGCCGAGGAGGGGTGGGGCGGAGAGTGGCGCGGGCGGGGCGGCGGCGCCGGGGGCTTGCAGGGAGTGCGCTGGCGGTGCGGAGGAGCCAAGGCGGAA
Source organism: Eutreptiella sp. 'Long Island Sound 2002' (assembly GCA_964036045.1). Lineage (NCBI taxonomy): Eukaryota > Euglenozoa > Euglenophyceae > Eutreptiales > Eutreptiaceae > Eutreptiella > Eutreptiella sp. 'Long Island Sound 2002'. The sequence goes on from OZ038378.1 coordinate 164,336,372, forward strand.
CCAGTCCAGGTCCACCGTGGAGCGGGGGGGGAGGGCAGTCTTGGTGTAGGAGATGAGTTCCTGGAACTGGGCCGGGGTGGATAGACGGCCACACAGCCGTGCGATGGCTGCGCGGAGGGTGTCGGCGGAGGAGACGTGTTGGAGGTCCTGGTAGGCCTCTATGGGGAAGGAGGGGGCGCTGGCGATGGTGAAGGCCGCTGTCAGCCAGGGAGTGTCGGCATGGGCCTGAGCGGCTGTGATGAGGGGCTGGATGGCCTGGAGGGCAGGCAGGGAGGCCGCGGAGGAGGCGGCGGCTCCGTACCGTTGGGAGACCAGGGTGAGGAGCTTGTTGAGGTGGAGGCGGAGGGTGGGCTTGTGGAGGTCGGGGCAGGAGTGCCAGGCACCTTTGGCGGCGAGCACAAGGCTGGCGGTGGACGTGGAGACCGAGAGGTGCTGCACGGTCCTGGGGGGCAGGTGGCAGTTCTTGCCCATAGCCACAATGCACATGGCCGTGTGGTGGGCGTCGGCCTCGGGGACGGAGGAGAGGCCGTCGAGTAAGGTCAGCGTGTCCTGGGAGCTCGGGGTGGGGCCAGCCTGGAAGAGTGTCTCCTAGTCTGACGGGGGTGGTGCGGCCGGCTGCGGGGGCTAGGGACGGGGGGGAAGCTGGGACAAGGGTTGCGAAGCGTTGGGGGGTGCGGGGGCGGCGGCGGGGGCGGGGGCTCCGGGCCCCGCAGGGGGGTCTTCTGCCTGCGGGTTAGCGCGGCGGGCGGCTGCGGTGATGGCGGTGGAGATGTTGGGGGTGCGAATCGAACCATCATCTTTCCGATGGTTCAACTCGGTGTACCACCGTTGGGCGGACAGGGGGCAAGGGGCGGGGACACGGACGTGGGGGCTGGCGGGGTCGAAGACGCAGCTGAGGGGGGGGCAGGCCAGCCGGGAGCCGGTCTGCTGGGCCGCCCAGGTCGCTAGCCAGTGGAGCAGGGCGACCCGGGCGACCTTGGGCTTGATGGCCTCCTCGAAGGCGAGGAGGTCCAGGAGGCGGCGGAAGGGGATGGAGGGGGGGAGGTCGGGGGAGAAGGGGGAAATGTGGGCGAGGGCGGCCGAGGCGAGAGTGGCCTGGTCGAGGGTGGAGGCACGAGCGCCCCAGTCGATGAGGGCGCTCATGCAGGAGGCGTAGGGGAGCCACGAGGCGTCGTGGTGTGTGGTGAGGAGGGAGATCTCGTTCTCGGTGAGCTGCTCGGTGAAGGCGAACCACCAGAGGAGGGGGCTGGCTTCGATGGGGGAGCCGGCGAGGGGGATGGAGAGGACGTCCACATTCGCCGGCATGTGGCGCGCGGAGGCTAGCAGGCGTGGGGGTTGCTGTGAGTCCAGGGCGATGGACAGGAGGGGCCAGGCGTCGGCCGCCGTCAACTGTTCGCGCTGGAGGTCGGGGGACAGAGCTGAGAAGGGGTGTGCCATGGTGCCTGTGGGGAGCGGAGCAAGGGAGGGTCCGACACACGGCGTGCCGGGGGGGGGGGGGGTCCGTTGACGGCTGTGGGCGACAGTCGTGGTGCGTGATGAGGGTGGGGGGGGTTTGGTCGGGGTGGGCGGTCCAGAGCTGGGCTCTGGGGGTCGGTGGCGTGTGGTGGTGGTGGGTGTGTCCTGCTACCGGTGTCCTACTACGAGGAAGTGATGAGGGTGAAGACTGCTCGGGGACTGAGGCCGGAGAGCCTGGGGCGGGGGAATGGGGCGCTGGCGGCGGGTTATCCCCGGCTGGGATGGCCGGGGTGCCCTGGGGCCCCGTGGGGGCGGAGGCTCCCCACGTTGGCTGGGTGCGAAACCACGGCCTGTTTTTCCGTCACCGAAGTTCTTAGGTTTCGACCCCAGGAACTTACCCGCCGCGGGGACTGTGGGCCGGGACGGCCAAGGGGGATGATCATGAAGAGGAAGTGGGGGGCCAGGCTGAGCCTGGCGGTCGGCACCTTCCTTCGGCCTGGGGGAGGCCGATGCCCGGGGCTATTACCTCTCCCTTGTGCCCGTAGTGCTGTGGTGGGTGGTGGTGTGGTACCCCCCAACCGGCGTCTCTGCCCGGTGCCGTGGGTACAGACCCCCGTTGGGGGCGGGTATGAAGCGCCCGGTCGCCTCACCCCCCCTGCACAACAGCCCGCCAGGCGCTGCCAGGCCTCTAGCGCCAGCTATCGTGGGGGGGGGGCGCTCGGGGCAGTGCGGGGCCCCTCCGCTCTCCTGGCGGCCCGCACTGCCCGTATAATGCAACAAGGGGCGGCGCGGGCTCGAACCGCACGCGCGGGCCGCGCCGCCCCAGCCGGGGTGGGGGACAGGGGGGGGACTGGGGGGGGTCAGGGGGTCGCGGCAGGTGGAAGGAGGGTGGCGGGGGCTCGAACCGTGCACCGGCGGGCCCCACCACCCTCCAGTCGGGCGTCGCTGCGCATGGGGTTCTGGGGGCCCCACCCAGGGGCCGTTGGCCCCCCCCATTCGGTTAGTATGAGGAGGGAGAGGCAAAGGCAACTCGCGGCCATGACACATGGTGCATAGGGAGGGAGGTATGACTCACGCTACGCCATGATGCATGCGGCAGGGGAAGGGGGGGCAAGGCCTGGACCCCCACCGCGTATGGGGGGTCCTCTTGTCAGCCCGGCGGCCGCCCGTCGGCGGCTGCGGCAGCTCACCACGGTGGCGTCGTCAACCTGAGAGGCGGAGTGGTGGGGAGGGGTGGTGGGGGGACGTCGAGCACGCGGGGGGGGGGGGGGGGCTGAGGGTTGGTGGGTGGGCGCGCGTGTGAGGGGGAGGGGGTGAGGTGAGCTCAGCCGCAGAGCGTCACCGGGCGGCTGACCGGGGCAGAGGAGCGGCCGGGGCTGGCCAAAGTCGGCCGGGGAGCCCAGGGCGCTCGTGGAGTCGGGGGGCCGCGGTCAGCGATGGGGCCCGCACCCCGCTCGGCGGGGACGAATCCCGCCGAGCATCATCCACGGGGGCGAATCCTGGTGGAGGCGGGGGGAGCGCCACGCCGTCCCCTCGCGGCCGAACCGGACCGGGACGGGCCCCGCCGGATGGATACCGGGGGGGCGGGCGGGGCTGGGCACCGGGGCTCCGGGGCCCGGGTCCCTGGTGGTTGTGGGCCGGCGCGGGGGAGACCGGGCGGGCCCCTGGGTTGCGGCTGGTGCGGGGGGGGCGTGGAAGGGCCGGGCGGGCTCGGGGGCGAACCCCGAGAGGCCCCCGGGGGCTGGGCGAGGGCTCCCGAGGGCGGCCGTTCCTTGAAGGGGGGGGGGGGGGGGTTGCTCCCTGCCCGGGGGACGACGGGGGCCCCTCTTGAGCGAGGGGGGGGGGAGGGCGTGTATCGCCCGGTGTAGGGCCATGTCGATTCATGGCCGCGCGGCATGGGACTATATCCCCAACCCTCCGCGCCGGAGTCCCTTTTTTGGGGGGGCTGAGGGGGGGGGGGGGGGGGGGCTGGCGGTTATTGTGTGCACCCTCCCATGCGGGGGGGGGGTCGCCGGTGGGAGCTCCGTCCGGCATGGCCGTGAAAACCCGGTGGCGTCCCTTGGGCTCGTGGGCCCCTTCGAGGAAGAACCTCGGATTCGCCGGGGGGGACTCCGCTATATGGTATGGTATGGTATGGTATGGTATGGTATGGTATGGTATGGTATGGTATGGTATGGTATGGTATGGTATGGTATGGTATGGTATGGTATGGTATGGTATGGTATGGTATGGTATGGTATGGTATGGTATGGTATGGTATGGTATGGTATGGTGTGGTGTGGCATCATCCTCTTGGCGCCTTTGATGGCCTTGTTTTCTTGGCCTGTTGTCCATGTTGTTCAGACCAATTCAACAAGCAAGATTTCGCCATCTTCCGTGGAGTCGATTGATGGTTCAACTTTCAATATCACCTTTGAAGATTGGCCATTGCCGAAGCATCAACAACAGTACCACGGTATGCACAAGACGTCGACGCCACAGCTGTTGACGTGATGTTGATGAAGTGCATAAGCAAGTCGTTGATACCGTACTGTGCGGTTCAAGGGTTCATTCATTCATCACATCCAGAGGCGACCCACAGGCATGGGGCATAGCCACCAATACACGCTACCAACGGCACACCCAACTACCAATGCAACGCAAGCCGGTAATCCGGCCCAGGCATGCAGGTTAGCTGCTGCGAGCTGGAGATGATGAGCATCCAGCCGCCACCAAAGTCATTAGACGTTTGGATAGAAAACCTAAGCTGATCGTGAGCCGTGCCGGACGGGGCCAAATCCTGGAGGGTGCCCTGCGGAATCCGGTCCGCCCACCAGGACTGTAGCCGGTTGAACTTCAACAGATGCAGAACAGGGGAAGGCATAGCACTCCCAGGATCGGAGCTGATCAAGGACGGGGCCGGGGGGGCAACGGAGATCAGCCGGCGCAGCACAGCGGGGGCATCGGGTGGCCCATGCTAGGCTTGGGCATCCGTATTAGCGATGTAATATATATCAACCCTTGCCCATTTTTGTACAATTGTTTATTTTCATTCGAAAAAACCCCATTTTTGTACGAGCGATAGGTGGTCCCATATGCCTCAGAGATGCCCTGTCCCCGTGTCAAGTCCGGTTACATTCCTACATCGTTGGGGGCAACTTGTGTATCTATGCATATCATCTGCACAGTATGTCGAAGGAGTGTTCTAGAATGGGCCCGAGAGAGTCCGAAAGAGCAATGCGGCATCAAGGTGATAACCCCTACATTGTTGCATAAAATGTGCACGCATGCACGCACACACGCACGCACATCCACACGCACACTGGCCAATGTTGCCTGTGTGGTATATTCCCATTCGTTTTGATTCACGGTCGTAAATTGTGTGATGTTGACATTGAACCTTTTATTGTTGCGTTTGGCATTGCATTTGACACACACACACACACACACACACACACACACACACACACACACACACACACACACACACACACACACACACACACACACACACACAATTCTGTATTGTGGTTGATTGCCGGCATGTGACATGGTGCTGAGGTTCATTGAGGGAGCCCTCGCCCCTCCCCCGCGTCCCTCCCCTGCACCGCCTTGCGTCCCACTGTACCGTTGAAATGATGATATTTGCCTTGACTACAACCCATAGGGAAGCAGTCACCGGAGATGCTTTAGTGATGCTTGAATTTTGAGTGGATTGGTTGCCGCAAGGATTCTTTTGAACAATGTGCTCAATTTTTTTTTGGTTCTTTGGTCATTGCTTGGTGCACACCTGTCAAAAGAGAATGGAGTATACGCCGGGACTGGTTCATGAACTCGCTTCTCCTTGCCCTGTTGCGGTGGCAGTGTGGGCCTGAACAGGGATGTCATCAGGGTTGCACTGTCATTCAAAAAGGCACCCAGCCGCCCATGGTTTGTTCTTTCACTCCATCTTTGGTGGCCTGACAAGAATTTGAAGCGGTCCAGTGCAGTGCGCTGTCCTTCAGGGTTGTTGTGTTGGATCTTTGTGCATAGTGTGTGGGTGTGTGTAGACCGCCCCACCCGATGGTGCCTTCCGACATCTTACCCGTTGTACTGCAGAAAGGCGACTAGCCGACATGCTTTTCCACTCCTTCTTCTACTGATCCATTCGGCCTGACGAGATTCGTTGGCGACCAGTACTGTGCTTTGTTTGTCACACCTGTTCGTCTTGCTTCAATCGTGTGTGTGTGTGTGTGTGTGTGTATGTGTGTGTGTGTGTGTGTGTGTGTGTGTGTGTCTGCATGTTCGCGATTGTAAACAGAATCATTGAACTATGCTGTCTCCCTATATACTGTGCCTTGCCTGCAATAACAGATGGAAGCTTTCCCAAAGGTTATGACGAAGCCTGCTGTTGTCAGACCACTACAAATCTTGCTCTGGTGTTTCAGACCCTGCAGTGTACTCTTCAAAGGTTGCACGATTGAGAACCGGCTTTTGCTGACAGTGCTGTACTTTGTGTCTGTGTGTGTGTCTGTGTGTATGTGCTCTATATCTCAGTATCCACACTCGGTGGGGGTTCTGGTTTCCCTCACAAAATATCTGTGTGTGTGTGTGTGTGTGCGCGCGCGTGTGTAGGTGAGTGCGCGGTCACGAGTTTGGGTCACAAGAGAAAAACGAAGGCCCCGACAACGTTTGCAGGTTCCTCTCCAAGCTTGGAGGCCGCCCACAAAATCCTCTTTGAATTTGCCTCCCGCTGCTCCTGTTGCTGTTGAAGATTTCAACACTGCAGACCTATCAGTGTTATCATTGAGTCCTAGCAAGCACTCTTGCGGCATGAAAGAATCTTCGCTGCACTCAGATTATCAAATCTACGGCAGGGCATCCGCCATTGAGAGTCAGCTGGCCGCTACTCCGCTCTCAAGGGTTCGGATGTTGACCGGCACCAACATCACCGGTGGCGAAAACGGGCACTGCCGACAAACAATTGGGGACGTCCACGCAGGTCCTAAACTACACTTCACTTTGCACATGAAGTTTTGGCCATTGTTTATGCACAGCACTGCGACTAGATCTACAAATGCATGGCCCGCAAAGGAATGATTTGGCCAGACGAGGTGTACGCAAGGGGCAGGACCACCATCTCTGCACTCCCCTGTTTCCCTGTGGATACAGGTTCACGCACACACTGCACTGCCAACGCCCCTGGATTTCAGCAGAGAAAATTTTACTCCGAAATTATCCCCCCCCAAAATCATCCCCGCCCGAAATTATTCCCCCTGTATACACCACTCAGGAATAATGGCTCCTGCAATCCCACTGAGCAGTAGGAAATAGCAGCACTCGGCACGCGACTCAAAAGAACCCAACCTCATCGGATCGTGTCTGATGTGGCGACACCATTGGCAAAGGTGGCTAGAACATACGGGGGCAGCACTCTCTGGACTTCAGAGACTTACGGTCCTTGTGGTTCATCTACATACGGAGGTCCGGCACTAGGGCAAGAGTAGGTCACGGAAGCACCGCTGCGCCGTACGGAAGGCAGAGGAAGGTCTGGACCCCGCCCCCCAGAAGGGGATGGTCATGAGTCGGTTGGTTATAGCCACTGCCCCCTCTGTGCGCCTCATGCACGCCAGCCCCGCCCCTCCCCCTTGTGCCTCATGAAACAAGGCACACAGATCCGCGATTAGGGGCTACATACACCATGCTGTATTGGGGACTCCAAAGCGGAGAGACTCAAAATGGCTACATAAAACTGGCCATTTCAGGGAGGCAGAGAGGACTGAAGTGGCGGCATGACTACTACCATATGGGGTACTCCAAAAGGGAGAAGAGTCTTTTGGCTGCATGAACCTTGCCATCTTGCGGACTCCAAAGTGCAGAGGACTAAAGTGGCTTCTTCAACCACGACTCCAAAGTTGAGGAGACTGAATAATGATTAGGGTGCTTTTGTTGGAAATTAACACCTGAAGGAAAAAATGTGTACTGTGGGTTTTTTCTCTTCAGCAGACCCCAAATACGCTTTTGCTATCCCCCCCCCCCCCGCCCCTCCAAGGTGCGAGGGTCTAATATGGCGCAGTAACGGACAACTGGCATGGCACTGTTTGTGAGAACTCGGGACTCCAAGTAGGATCAAAATGAGCAACTCACGTTGCTTGGCACTCGCTCAGGTCACCCATGGTAATCAGCAATGGCGGACATCGCTCAATCACTTTCAGTGGGTGTTAGTGGACTGTTTGCACGTGGCAACCAGAGCATCCTCAATGTGAGCGCAGGGGAGCAAGGTAGAAGGGACCTTAACCTTGGAGTTGGAGGTTACTAAGGAGACTCTTTAACTCTCCAACAACACACATCCCCCTGCCAATAATTTTCGAAGGGGCACACCAAGGGCTTCAGACAGAACAATCCCCTTGGCTGATGTGCTTTTGCTTTGGCAAAGGCGTAGAAGGAATATCCTGCAAGCTTCCCTGATGGGCAACCATCTCCTTGCACAAGTGTACACAGCTGTACCCCCATGACCAACCATATTTTTGAAACCTGAAAGTCCGAGCATGGGTTGGGAACCCCTTTGCCTTTGACTTGTTTGATCATCAGTTGGACCAAAGAGGTCCCACCGGAGTGCATACTGCTCATGTTGCCCTTCATGCCCCAGTGCAATTGCTTTATCCGTGCCTGAGGCCCAAAATGTCAGGGCGTGCTATATTCTTCACCTGCTCCAGCAGCAATGGGGCTTGTTAGGGTGTTCTTGTTTTCTTCCTCTTCTTCTTTTTTACACAAAAAAGATCATTTGGGTTAGAGAAAAAAAAAGTTCCTGGAGTACAATAGTTCCCCCACAATTGTTGATATTTGGGTGACATAACAGAAGGGTACTTAGGACGCCGCAAAAAGTACCTGGATTATGCCTGTTTTGGTAGTTGGATTACAATTGTTGTCACTTTTTTTTTTACGGGTTATCAGGGCCAAAGCGCGAAAGCGAATCGCCAAAATAGTGCACAGCTGCCCTCTGTCATGTCATCGCCAATACATCCGGGAGCCACCCTTGAGCCTGTTACACGTCTGCACTCAGGTCCAGGCGATTCACTCTTGGCTGGTTTTGGTGAGAGCCGGCCTCGCAGTGTAGATCCATTGGTGGAGTTTTTCGGTTCGGAACGGTTGTGGCTGAGGCAATGGTACCGAGAGCACGATGTCCGCCCCACAGAGCTGGGAAAGATGCAGTGGTGTGCCGCTGTCTTTCCCGTACAAGCGAACAACCTTCTCTTATCTCTTGCCCCCTTCACGTGCCCAAAAAATCACGAGCAACCCGAAATAACCACCAATGAACCTAAACAACCACCAAAAACCCCAAGCAACCACCGGCGTTCCACAGTCACCAACAGCCACCCACAACCACCCACAACCACCGACAACCACCAAACCCTGGACAATCACCAACAACTCAAAACAAACCTCAACACCCACCAGCATCCACCAACCATCACCAACAACCGTCAATAACCACCATCAACCCTTGTTAGTCACCAACCACCTGCTGGAGCACGCGAGTAGGCGGTGGGATGCAAACCAGGGGAATCAGGTACAGATTAGGGTTCAGGTCCAGGGGCCAAGCCCCGTCTGCCTCCGCATGAGTAGAGCCTCTTCACATATGCCTTCGGGTAACAGTGCCTTCGGCACTGAAGACCTTCAACAATTCAGAACGACTCAAAACCACCACCAACACCCTGCGACAATCACACCCACCACTGACAACCACCGACAACCACCAACGACCACCGACGACACTACAAACCACGAACAACCCTAGACAATCACCAGCACCCCTAAACCACGAAACGCAATGAATGGCCACCAACAACCCTAGACAATCACCAGCAATCAGCAACAACCTGAAACAACCAGCAATGACCCGAAACAGCCACCGACGACCCTAAACAACCACCAACAACCCTGAACATACTGCGCCAAGTGGAACAACAACAAACTTCATGGCTGGGACGGATCCATACTGAAGTTTTTCAATGCAGCTGGCCCGTAGAGGCGCATCGTCTACCATCTATCTGTTGCAGGTTTGAATCAAAACACCGAAAACTCATTGGGCATACCCAATCAGTCGAAAGATGTGAATTAGTGGAACGTTTGAAGAGGTTCAGCTGCTTCTTGCTCCCCTTTCCAGCCTTTTCCCGCCTCACCACCCCACATACCAATCATTTGTGCTCACCGCCCACGACTCCACTCCCTTAACAGTCCCCTCAAGTGTACGCCCAGTGCTACTGTGCAATGTGCTGCTTGGCAGTGGCACGAGCCCTGCCCTTGGCAGTCGTGTGGTGTCTCACTGAGGGCTGTGGCAGCCAGTGCAGAAGCAAACAGGAGTGGAACGGCTAGTGCAGCCCTATGAGACCGTGAGCCCGGAGATCGCAGCAACCTCTGGGCCATGAGACAGAGATCTCCGTGGAGAAAAAGCGACACAAGGCAGCGCACACACCTGCGCGCGCGCGCACACACACCTCCTGAGGTGTGTGCAGAGAGAGGGACAAACGGACGGACGGACGGACGGGCGGACTGGTGCACAGACACGCAGGTAGACCCATGATTGCCATAGAAATCCTATTTTATTGCGAGGATTAGGCGTGTGTTTACGCCAAAAAGTGCACACGGACATTGCTTTTCGGCCTGTCTTGCTCGTGGGCCCCGAAATCCTCCGCGAAAGTGCGTCACGTCTTTTTCTTCCTGACCATCTCCTTGTACTGTGTTCCACCGTTGTTCTGTAACCCACAATTTCTTTCCCATGTGGCTGTGCCCTTGGCGTCTGCAGACACCATGTTCAGCATGCACCCCGGCTGCTGTGGCAAGGTACGCTGCTGAGGCACACGGGGCATCCGGAACATAGTGTTTACCCCAGGTGCTCGTCCTTCACGCCAACTACATCCAAAGCAATTGGTAAATGGCGATGAAGAGGAGGATTGCATTGCCGCCCCCATAAGATTCATTTGGGCAAAAGGGCTCCTGAGTGAAGGTGCAAAGACATGAACAGAAAATAGCGCAAAAAAAAAATAGAGATTTTTTCCTTTAGCACACTTACCGCAACACCTGATTTCGCAAACATGCTTCCAACCCCAAAAGACTTAGTCTTGCGGATTTCCCCGTGCCTTTCAGGTGCTTCCGCCAAAATTTGCAAAACCTGATTTGATGCTGCCTTCGCACAAATTAGGATTTCGCAAAACATTAGGATTTGTACGGCCGACAATCACCACACGGCACCACCGTGCGACAAAAGGATGGAATCAGAATCACCAATTTTCTGTTCCCATGGCACCGACAAGCCGCAAGGTGTTCCCGTGCCCCCAAAGCCATCAAAATGGTCCAGGAAGATCCCAAGGGGCACCTTGGGATCTTCCCAAGTGCCCACTCTTGGTCAGTTCTAACGCTCTGTCGATATGCAGACACATCGAACAAGACCCACAAGAGGAAATTCCTCACTATCGGTGTTGCCAATGAAGCATTTGGGGCACAAGTCGGCTTCTTCCTTCCGCAACTTCCACTGCGCACTCTTCGGCGTAAACACACGCCTAATCCTCGCAATAAGATAGGATTTCTATGCCAATCATGGGTCTACCTGCGTGTCTGTGCATCAGTCCGTCCCTTTGTCCCTCTCTCTGCACACACCTCAGGAGGTGTGTGTGTGTGCGCGCGGGTGTGTGCGCTGCCTTGTGTCGCTTTTTCTCCACGGAGATCTCTGTCTCATGGCCCAGAGGTTGCTGCGATCTCCAGGCTCACGGTCTCATAGGGCTGCACTAGCCGTTCCACTCCTGTTTGCTTCTGCACTGGCTGCCACAGCCCTCAGTGGGGCACTCTCGCAACACACCATCAGGATCAATGCACGCCCTCCACGGGCAGATTTCCTCAGCGTAGGACTCACAAGGGTACGAACGGAAGGCACGGTACACCCCAGTCCACATTGTGGGACTGCTGCAGCGGGGCACCACGTGGCGCCATGACGTGCCATCCAGCAATCTCGTTCCACGCCAGCCCGTCTTATCACGCGTATCGGAGCGGTGTCGTTGTGGCACAGCAACCGATCCATCATGGGACACGGGGTGCGGGTGGGGCCACTCATATTAAGTTTTTGAGCAGCACTCGGCTGCGCTGTACTTTTGACAGGATTGCCCTGAACCGGCCACGGCGTGGCACTGTGCTGTGCTTCTGTGCCACGTTGCTGGGGGATATCTCACCTGTGCGCATTTGAATCCCCCCTCCCCCACGGCCTTGCCTCAGCACCGCGACCCGTCTGACCGTTTTACCGTGTCAGTGGCATCCGCCTCACTGCGGAACCGTGGCCGCCTGTTGTTGTGCTGTCGCCCATTGTTTGCTCATGTGTGCAAAGTGGGCGTGTGACGCATGCGCTCCGTGTCTTCGCGGGACTCCGGACAATGGCGCTCCGTTGCAGGGCGCAGCTGCAGCTGTTCGAGGCGGTTACTCGCCGAACGCGAATTCTTATGGCCGTGCCCTTCATTGAGCACTACCACCGAACCGCTGTTTGGATGGAAGAGTTATGCAGCAATGAGATGATCCAGCGAAGTGTGTGCAGTTGTTGGGCCGTTTCTCAGGGCACTACCCTGCGGCTTTACAGTGTTACGCTTTGGCATCCACCTGGGTTGGCAGCGGTGCAAAAGTCGGAAGGGGCACCGGAAATCACACAAGCACCCAGCATCTGAGAATCCCAACCCAAGTAGCCTCCAAGCCGCCCGAAGAACCCCATGCCACTAGCCTATGTTGGGGAGGCCCATCCACAATTGTGAATCCATGGGAAGTGGTACAAGATCCGAGCGGGACCTCCCAAGGACACAAAGCGTGAGTTGAAAAAGGTCTATCGTCTTGTATCAGCCTTGCGAAGGACCACTTGTGTCTTGATGCGCAGCCACAGGAAGGGGCGACCAAGCCATGTTTGATTTATCAGCGCGTGTTGTCCAATTACTTGCGGCGCATGCGCCTCTTTCTTCGACGGCTCCTTGCTTCACATCATCTGCAGCGACCACATCTTCTGCGGAGCAAGTGTATTGGAGGTTCTAAAATTCTTGCAATGACGTAGGGTATTCCTCCGATATTTGCGGCTGCATTTTTTTTCACGCTCAAAATTATCTTCATTTGGTATGCAAATGCGGTGGAGTGTGTCGACCTATCACGCTGATAGAGGCCACTGCCCTTATCATAGGAACCACAGATGCCTTACTGGCACATTGTGTTTGGGCGACGACACTCCTGAAGTGCATTCGTAGGTGCCATTGTGGTGCGGTGTAAAGCTTCTTTATGGTACATGCAATACTCCACACCACAGCCCCATGGCGTTGCCCCACCTGGAAGTACCCAGAATAACCGTAGAGCTGACACGCTGCACCTCTTCTAGTGGCAATGGCGATCATTGGGTTGTTCTCTTGTGCAACCCTGTTGACCTTTGTGCACCCGTGTGGGCACCGATCAACCTATTTGTAGCCTACCACCCAGCGAGATTCCCAATTTGTCCGCCCCCTTTTTCTGGTAAAAGAATCAAAACAAAACGTTCGTGAAGTGTTTTTTTTATTTTTGCGAAAACAGTTTTCACTGTCAGCAACAGACCGCATTCATGCTTTTTTCATTTTCATTTGTGCGGCACACGGACACCCCTAGACATATGTTGGGTGTCAATTCTGGATTGTCCTGGTACCGTTTTGGCACTTGTCTTCAGGGGCCATCCAAGACACAACTACTTTCGCGCAGACCATTGAATACACCGCCGCAGTGCAGCAGGAGGAGACACTGACGCGACGTCAGTTTGGCGACTCCGTGGAACTGACACAGAACGTCTTGTACCTTTGTGCAGCGGAGGAGTTTTGGCGCCAGTTCCCGTCCTCCGAGGCATCCCCTCACCAATGCTCTGTTCCTGCCCATGCGCCATCGATGTGCGTTGTCGCGTTCGGGTCATCGTCCCTCCCGTGTCCACTCGGTTTCTGTTCCCCTGAGATGTGCTGAGGCACGTACCCGTGGAATGCAGAAGAACAAAAAAGGGGGCAAAAGCGCCGAAAGAAAGTCGAGATTCGCAGTTGCCGGTAACAACTCTAGAGTCTGCACGCCCGTTGGGGCACACGTGCATGTCAATATGGCGGGTATTTCAAGCCCGTCAATTATCCTGCCCCCTCCCCAGTGATGTAGTAGAACGGCCGTGCACCGTAGGAGGAGGGGGGCTACCCCTCCCCCCCTGGACCCCCCCCCTTTGCAATGTTTGAGGCTGACAGCCAACACTTTGCTTCGGCGCCTTCGGTGCCAAGAGGATTTAAGCGTAAAGAATTTTGGCCCGCCTTCGGCGGGGATCATAGGGGGAGTATTAGCGCGCCGGGCACGCGCCGGGCATCTGTGCCTATTTTTGCCCCCACCTCACCAAACAATTTGGAGTACCTTCTCGCTATGTCTAAGAATTTGGCCCATCCTTTGCACCCAGTTTATGACGATGGCAAGGAAGGTGGTTGGAAGTGGTGGGAGTGACATTTTGTGTTGTTGAATTCTCATATTTCGGCTTATGCAAGGTGCCTTGCAGGGAAGGTTTGCGGTCTAGTGCAGTCTACTTAGGGGATTTCCCTAGGTGAGGATAGGGGCTAGACATAAGACACTTAATACAAAGGTAGCGCGCCGGGCAATAATTCCCCCGCGGAGGAGGGGGGTCCCAGCCACCCCCCCCCCCCCCGCTCCCCCCTTCTAGTACATCCCTGCCCCTCGCCCCGTGCAATGTGCCTCCCCAAGGAGGGGGTGCCATCATACCCCCGGTTGGTGTTTCAATTGGCCCCCTGTTGGCTACTGCCATTGGCCCACTCGGGGTCTGCATCGCGTCGACTCCTGCGCGTTTTGTCCCGCGTTCACTGGGCCGAGCGTGCGCACCAACCCCAGCAGTCGGAGGAATTGGAGGCCACACAGGGTCTGGCGGCCGCACAGCCGCAGAGCTCGCAGATGGAGGCCCAGTACAAATTGGCGCAGGAGCGGGCCCGACAGGCACGCGCGACCGCGCAGCAGCGTGCCCAGCACGCTGCAGAGGCACTGCGATGTATTAGAAGGGGGGGAGGGATTGTTGTTGGGCCTGCCCCCGGGCAGGCGTTGTGTAACGCCGGCCCTTTCGCATGATCCCGATCCCGCGTTGTGGTCCCCAACCCTCGTCCCGAACGTGCGCCCCCCCCCCTTTCCCGGCCGTCGCACGCCCCGTCTCTGCAGAGCGGACCGCCCGGGGGCCACGGCGTGGCGGCGTACATGCGGGACGTCTCTGCTCTGGTCAAGCGCTACGTGGGCCCGTTGGACCGGAAGGTGTGCGCTCTGGGACAGCCCCGGATCCACCCCCTCTGTTCTGCGTGGGGGAGAGGCAGGGCTTTGCTTGAAGGGGTTGGGGGGGTGCCCCCCCCCCACCCCCCCAACGCTCCTTCAACTCTACCCGAAGGCACGTCCGCAACCCCAATACTACCACCACCCGCGTTTCCAACCGCCAGTGACTGCCCCCCAACCGATTTTGCAGCGCGCCCCAACCGCTTTGTAACCGCTCTGAGTTTGCCCCCAGAGCGCCCTCCCCTTCAAGCAAACCCCTGGGGCGGGGGGCAGGGGTGCATTGAAGGGGGGGGCTGTCCCCCCCTGCCCCCTGCATGGCCCCCAGCCTATGCCCAGCCACTGTCCCCCTGACGCCACGTGCCGGCTTCAATGGCAATTGTAACCGACAGTAACCGCCCCCAACCGCTTCGGCAACTTCCTCCAACCGCCTGTCTAACCGCTTCTGGGGACCCCTCGGAGGCCCCTTCCTTTCTAATTGGCAGGGCAGCAAGTGGGGCAGACCGTCAGCGGCGCCCCTCGCAGCACAGGGGTGCGGCAGCCCGTATGCCGGCCCGCGGGAGGGGGGGGGGGGGGCTCTTGAGCCTGGGCTTCACTCGGCAGGTGCAGCCATCGGGAGGGGGGGACGCCCAACCCCCTAGAGCCGCACCTGCGGGCGCGGACGGGGAGCGCACAGCCCGAGATCTGGGCAGGGTCGCTCCTCGGAGGATCCCACGCAGGATGGAGGCCCAAGTCCTTCCGTCGCGCCGCGATACGCTGGGGGGGGGCAGGGGGGGTAAGGGCCTTATACATCTGTGTACAACTGTATATAGATGAGCTCTCACCCACTAACCCCCTACTCCCCTCAATCGCACTAGCGTCCAGGACTTGAAAAGGCAGATGCCCCTTCCCTTCTAATGCATCCCTCGACTTCCAGTGCATTGTGCCACAGCCCCGGGCGTTCCTGACGCGCTGTCAACACCGCGGGTCTGTGGGCGGCTCCGGCCCACGAGGGTCAGGCCTGCGGAAGTGCCGTCCGCAACGGCGAGCCGTCCCCCGATGCCCCGTCCGCACCCCCTTCCCTCGTTCCCGCACGCCGTCGCCCCCCCCCCCCCCCGCGGGCGGGGGCCGCGAGTTCCGCGCCGCCGAGCCCGCGCGGTCCGCCGATGTGACGTGTGCGACGCCGCAGGCGTTGCGTTTGCGTTTAAAGTGTGCGTCGTGCTGTGCCCACGTGCCGTCCCCCGGGCGGAGCGGATGACGCCGGTGTTCTGTGGCCCACTGCAGCACCGCACCACCGACCGGTCACCGGTGCGCCTGCGCGCGCGCGCGTCCAGAGCCCAGCGACACGTGTGTCCGAGAGCCGGGGAACACCAACGGGCGGCCCCCAAAAGCACCGCAGTGCTGGGCCAGACACCCCCAAAGACGCTCACAAACGCTTACCGGGCGGCGCGCAGTGCCCCGTGCTCCATGGCTGTGGCGCGGCATAGGGCCCGCAGTCGGTGCCGCCCGGTCCCTCAGGACCCCCCCCCCCCCCCTCCCCCGCCCGCACCGCTTTGTCGGGGCGTTGGGCAGAGGCCCCTCTGCCGGTGCTTTGGACAACGCGGCGGAGGGGGGGGGGGGGCAACCCGACAGCCACAATGGGAGGCAGGGAGCGACATGCTGCCCCCCCGGCGCCGCACACCAGCGGCGGTGAGCGTGCCAGCAGAAAAAGAAAGAGCCCGAAATTGGGAGGAACGCAAGCAGCAAAGCAACTGGGCACAGAGCTGCCTCACACATGGCAGTGAGACGAGCCCCAACAGGAAACACAACAATACACAAGGGAACCATGAGGTGTGAGCACTGCAGCAACCACCAAATGTGGCGCATGCCGAGCGAGCCATCAGAACCGCCCCCCCCCCCCTTCCTCATGGCACAAACACCAGAGCCACCGAGGCAGAAACCGGAGGTCTGGAAGGCATGGCATAAGCTACTGCTCCCCCCCAGACAGACAGTTCATACAGACCGCCCTGTGGAAAAAACTGTCAGTCGGGGTAAGACTGGCCAACTGGCAGCCACATGAAACAGCATGTCCCATCTGTGGCGTCCAGGAAACTTCACAACACGCGGTGGCAGGGTGCAGGTATGTTTCCGTGGCAGCCCACATTGCAACCCAGTGCCTGGGGCCGGCGGCCACGCCCGAGGGACCGGTGTCTGATCCGACGGACATTCTCTGGGAAAACCCAATCCTCTCCCTCACCACACCGCTGGGAGTCACGCTGTGGTCCATAGTGAGGGCGGCATGGTCGCAGCGATGCATGCACAAACTGAACCAGCGCATGGGGCGGCCCACGTGGGACCAGTTCCAAGCGCTGTGGCTGAAAGTGTTGCGTGGGTGGGAAGAACACCCGTCCCCCATCCTCCCCACGGATGAAATTACACTGCTGATAAAGGCCCTGGAGTCCATGAGGGACGGTACTGTTCTACAGCACCCACGAGTGGCGGTCTCATCCACCAGGTCCCCCCCCCAACTGCGCCTGCCAGCGCGCAAGCGGCCCAAAAAATTCCAACATGCAGAGGAGTTGGCGGCACGGTGCGAAGAAATCATCCGCGGATACCAACAACAGGGATGGCAAATCATCTATCCAGACGGGTCGTCGGAAAAACATCCAGAAGTAGGATGGGTGGGGGGCTACGGTGTATTTTTTGGGGACGAACGGGACACTGCAGAGTTCATCCCGGTGGAAGAAGATCAAACAAACAACAGAGGGGAACTACGAGCCGCCCTCCGCAGCCTGCAGGGACACCGCGCAGGGCAACGGTCGCTAATATGTCCGGACTCACTACTGGTTGTTAACGGGGTGCTGGGCTGGGCACAGCGTTGGAGGCGACATAAGTGGCACAATTCAGCGGGTAAAGTGAAGCACGTGGACCTCTGGATCCAGATCTTGGAACTCGTAGAGCGGTGGGGAGAGGAAGTCAAGTGGCTACACATACCGTCCCACATCGGCATCAAAGGAAATGGACGGGCGGACCACCTCGCCGATGTGGGGCGCCGCCGGTCACCGCTCCTCTTCGGGCGCATTTCAAGGCGCCCACACCCGACAGAGAAGGAAGACGCCCCCCTGCCAGAGGAGACGTCCATCTGGGGGTGGGAGGAAAACGAGTACTTGCAGTCGCTAACGCCACTCACAGCCCCGCACGAGGCGGCGATGCCCAGCACACCGCCGGTAACACAGTCGTACACCCCAGTTAAAACGCCATCAGGACGCCCAACCCCCCTCTCACCACTGTGGGATATCGAGGTGTGTACACCGGTGCAAATCAAAAAGAAACAACGCCAGACCACACCAGGATCCACACTCCAGTGGTCGGCGGTGCGCGGCCCGTTGCCTAATCACACGGAGGCCACGCCAGCCACAAGCCGGCGAACGAGCACGCCCTACCGTGTGGGACCAGCGAGAACCACGTTCCACACGCCACAATCCCTGTCACCCATGTCCCCCTGAGTGTCCCTGCAGCTGCTAGCATCGTTGGAGCTGGTGGCAATGGAGGGCGAAGAACCCCTGTCCCCCCGGAAGGAACTGAACTATGAGACTTCGTCACAGGAGCCCCACTCGGATGCATCCGCGCCGGGCTCCCCCTCCACGGCTTCAACGATGTCATGCAGCACTGAAGGGTCACGATGCCTTACCCCCTGAGTGTTGAATGTTGAATGTCTTTGACCTTAACCGACCCCGTACCCACTGGGTTTTTCAACCTAAGGCCCCAGCAAAGCCCGACCTAGTGTGGCCGAATGGGGCCAGCTACAATAGCACCACGGGAAGGGAGTGACCTTTGACCTGGATGCACGCATAACCCTGTAGAGCCCAGGAAGCGAATGCAGCGAGCGGACACAGGGACGAGGGATGAACTGCTGAACAGACCTCGAGCTGAGGCTCCGCCGAACATTGGCAGATTGGACAGATGGCGATGACAGCTGTGGGGCAGGCGCAGCCAGAGCCAAATGCGGACACTGCAACCTGACCATTTGAGGCCCTTCCTCTACAAGGTGCCCAAGTACTCCACAAGGGCGGGGGCTGTGCCCTGCGCGCCGGGAGGTGCCCGCCACGGGGGTGGCAACAGGGCCGTGACCAGCCAACTGCGCACGGGACAGTCCACGTCGTACAGAGATGTGAAATCCTCGTGCGGGGGGCAGGCGGGTGGGACAGGAGGGGGTGTGCGACAGGGGCACCCAGGAGCGCCAACAGACAGGGGGAGGAGCAACACACAGAACGTGGGATCCACACCAAGAGGGACAAGGGCGAGCACAGCAAACAAGGAGGAGGGGGACAGCAAGGCAGGAGAGGCAACCAGAATAGCGGGAACAGGGAACCAGAATGGAGCGGATGGCAGAGCGTGCGCATGGGAGGCAGGGGGTGGCTTGGCCAGCCAGCTCCGTTGCTACCGGGTGCCAGGGCAACCCCTGCTCAACCGGCATCAGGTGGGGGGTGTCTCCCGTAGCCCAGATGGGCAGTTTGTGCAACAAGAACGGGAGCCCACCAGGGGCAGACCAGCCGTGAGGGGGAAAAGGACATATGGTGGACGGCCGGGACAGCGCGTGGAGGAACAGGGCACCTGGGCCTCACGCACACAGAAACACAGCGAGGCAGGCTATGGACAGCCTGTGGACAGAGGCGTGTGGACAGCAAAAACAGTCAAATGACCCGGCAACAACCAGCATAGCCCCAATACGCCAACTATTGGGCGCCGCTGATGCGCAAATGGCACACCATGCCACATTCAGCACAGCCCCGGCACACCAACTACTGGGCTCTGCGAACCAGCAAGAGCACTGGCCGCAGCGGCCGACAGAAAGCAGCAACCCGACACAACATGCGAAGGGAAGAACGGGTGACTGTCCAGGGCCCCGTAAAGGAACAACAACCCAACGGAATGTCACACAGGGGGGGGGGGGGGGGGCACTGATGGAGACAGCGCAAGGGCCGTCCCGCGGTCGCTCTTCATCCACTGGCAGACGGGCCCGTGGGCTCCGGGGCCGTGCGGTCGAGGAGGGGGTGCACACGGCAGGCGACCACGTTGTGCGCACCCCCCCTTCCCCCCGACCCCCGTCTCAACGGGACCCGCACCCCCCGACCCCAGTGTCAAGAGGAGGGGTCAAGGATCGTGGATGGGCCGCACGCTCTCGGACGACCATTTGTCCCCCCCCCCCCCCCCACCCCGTTCCCCTGATCCCTCCGACACCGGCACTGCCGAGGCAAGCGATACGAGCGCCCCAATAAGTGCCCGCGGGTCCGCTCAGCACAGAACCGAGAGCCCCCCCCCCCCCCCCCCCCCCCAAGTGGGTGAGCAGCGCCAAAGCCTCGGCCGTCTGCAGCTTCGAGGCAGCAACCTCTACCAGACACTCCCAAGTACGTCCGACCGGACCTACTCCACCGTTGATAGTTCATCCCCCCGGCCCCCCTTCTCAAGGAGGCATTCGACCGGGAGGACGATACCGCATGCTGAAGGGCAGACTAGCATCGTCACTGACCAACAGTTGGGTCACCCGACTGCCGGTGTAGTATGCGCCATTGTGTATGGCGACACCAGCACCAGAGGGGGGTACCCCCCCCCCCCCCGGGACCCGGATTTGATGGTGGAAAGAAGTCTAAAAAACCGAGGGCCGAATGGATTTGGCCCTTTTTCCGAAAACAGACTTTTGGTTCTGCCCCCCCCCCCCCCCCGCCCTCTTCGAATACACACGTGTCCGTTCGTGCCCAATGCAGAGCAGATTTGCGGGCATTGGGTGTCTGCTGGTCACGAGGGGTAGCGATGCTCTCATCCTCCGGTCGGCATTCGGGGCTGCGTGGCAGCCCACAAAATCCGAAGGTCCGCGGCCTCTGCGACCCACATGCACCGGATTTGAATCCGAGGGGCCGCGAGCACTTTCCAGGGGCACTGCCACCGGCCTGACCGCAGAGGCAGCACCGCGGGTGTTGCGGGGCGTGCCAGTGGGTACGAATGGGAGTATTGCAGGGATATGGGCACAGACAATCAGGGCTGGAACTGGGCTGTCCCAGGCGCTAAGGAAGCAACAACGGTCCGCCAATGCCTTTTCATCGTGTTGATCGTCTCGACCCTCGCCCTACACCTCCACTTCGACCTCCACCTGCATTCCATCCCCAACCCCCGCCCCACCTCCACCCCCACCTCTGAGGGGAGGAACGGCCACCTCGGAAGCGTCCACCCGCGTGCCCCCCCCCCCCCCCCGAAACCAGCCCTCATTGCCACGGCCAAGGCCACAGGGTCTGCACGCCGGCTGCTCCCTTGCGCTCTTCCAGGGAGAGCGTGTCAGCGCAGTTGCCGCCGCCACGTGCTGGGCGCCCCTCAAACCTCAAGCCTCAAACCCCACCTCCAACCCCCCACCTCCCTCTCCAACCCCAACCCCCACCCCCACCTCCACCTTCACCCCCACCTCCTCCACCTCCACCTCCACCTCCACCTCCACCTCCACCTCCACCTCCACCTCCATCTCCACCTCCATCTCCATCTCCACCTCCACTTCCAACCCCCCCCCTCACCCCCACCCCCCCCCCTCACCCGCACCTCCACCTCCACCTCCCTTCCCGACTGTCACAGGTCATAGACACACTGCACAATCTGTGCGTCGTGTTCAAAGGGTTGACCTGGCCCCTGATGAGCAGTCTAGTGATGAAGGGAATGGACGATGTTGTGGTGTCGCACATGAGGACTGCTGCCTTGTACAGTGTTCCTATACTGTGCGACGCTGTTGTGGCCCTGGAGTCCAAACAGAGATCCCGAATTCAGTGGGCGAAAGGTGCGTGCTGTTACCTTCACGTGCGGTGGTATCAGTGCTCCGCGGAACGCCGATGAACCAAACATGCGTTGGACAACATGTTGTGCAAGGCCGCCTAACCCCCTGTCCAATGCAGCCCGCCGGCTCGGCGGCGCGTGTGGCGACCGCCCTGTGCCTTGCAAATAGTGGATGACACCTGATCACTGGGTGCTGGAAGTACGACTGCACGACGGTCATGTGCCTCTGAGTGAATCGATTCCCATCAGCGCCCGGTGGACGGGTCTGCCAAACTGCGTCAGTCTCCCGAAGGCTCCGTCCACACTGTCCCTTTGCCTGCTTCACGCAGCATGACCGGACCTACGATGCTATACACTACACGATATATATGTCTGTAGACACTGTCTGCCCCAAGTAGACACGGTCTGCTAATCGTAGACACTGTCGGCATGTTGTAGACGTGAAGTGCCAACATTGGGGAAGGGGCCAAAGGCCTCTTTCCCCCCAAAATGGGCCGCTAATGGCGTTTATTCGTGCACAAGGGAGTGGCATTCTGTAGTCTGTAGACACTGTTTGCCCTGAGTAGGCACGGTCTGCCACTTGTAGACACTGCCGGCATGTTGTAGACGCGAAGTGACAATATTGGGGAAGGGGGCTGGACGCCCCCGCACGCCTCCGCAAACCAACCCCAAGTGCCTCCAACCAGAGACACCAACCCGTGCACCTACTCCCCCTTTTTGATGGTCCAGCCCCCCCCCTTCCATCACTCGTTGACCCTTCAGTGCCCCCCCCTTTGAAACCGAAGGTGCCAGGGACACCGCACTGGACACCCGTCGTGCTACAGTGCACCCAACCAGGCTTCATGAAACAAGCGACCCCCGCCCGCCCACCGCCCTCCCTGCGCCCAGTTCCCAAAACTCTTGGGGAATGGGAACAAGGTGGGGTCCAGGGGTGCGTCCGCACAGTTTATATGTGAGACTGGGTATTTATTCCGGATGACCTTGCACATCTCCCCGCCCTGTCCCAGCAGCAACCTCCTCAGCGTGCAGCCCACACACTCAGCGCGCAGCCCACATACTCCGCGCGCAGCCCACACACACTCAGTGCGGCCCGCACGCAGATGCATTGGGATCGCCCCCAAGGCACATGGATCACCCGCTTAGTTTGGAGCCGACGACATTGTCATAGAAGCCAAGGCCCTACATGTCCGTGGTCCATACTTACGAACAAACGCGATGTTGTGCTGCTCCAGGGTGACAGAGGGGTTGGGCAGAGGGTGTAACGTCCAAATCGGGGGCGTGTTGTGCGTCTGCCTCTTTGAACTGCGCTTCGGATACACGCGAGCTTGGCGCCTCCTCACGACCTCTTCACGGACATTTGAGAGAAGAAGGGCAAAGAACCACGCTTCCTCCATCCGGAACCCCCCCCCCCCCAACAATCAGATACCAAGGCCTTGTGCCAACCCCCCCCCCCCCAACACACACACTGGCCCTGTCCGCTCTCACCCATAAACCCCCCCCCCCCATCCAGACCCGGAGGACCCCCTCCTCAAAAGGCGAACACGTCCGTCAACCTGGAATTACGACAGGCTCAATGCGCTGTGATGGCACACACACCCGCCCCCGCGCGCACACTCCCCCAGAAATGGCCTCCACCAACACAAGTACGTCACACAAACGGCACGGCATCCGCTGTCCGACACGGCACCCACTCCGCCTTCATGGAGCACGCCCCCGCTCCCCCCCTCCCCATGACCCATGCTGTGCCCTCTGCGGGGCAGCGACGCCCACAGCCCCTCGCACCCCCACAGCGCTCGCTTTCGAGGAGTGCGCCCGAAGCGCCCGCTGGGAGGCGGTCCATTCGTTGGAGTTGCAATGCCGGAGGGCTCTGTCACAGGTCTGCCCCGTACCTCAGCCCCCCTGCCACGCGCACAACAGTGGGATTCGTGGTGGAGGTTCAGGCCAGAGCCGCAGGGCACCGGCGTTGAAGCGGCGTCTCAGCCCCCGTCATCGGGTGTCGCTCCCCTTTTCTTGCCGTTGAACGGGGGCCATGTGGCCCCCGGGGGCACTCCCGGAAGTCAGCACCGGCTGATACGCAGTCCCACGGGCAGTGATGCATGAGCACGGCCGTGCACCGCAGGAGGAGGGACGGCCTGAGGACGGAGGGGTGTGGACAGCAAAAACAGTCAAACGACCCCCACAACAACCAGCACATCCTCAATACGCTAAATACTGGGCGCCGCTGACGCGCAAACGGCACATCCTGCCGCGTCGGGCACAGCCCCGGCACACCAACTACTGGGCTCCGCGAACGCGGAAACGACACCAGCAGGAGCACCGGCCGCAGCGGCCGACAGAACGCGGCGACCCGACGCAACATGCGAAGGGAAGACCGGGTGACTGTCCAGGGCCCCGTAAAGGAACAACAACCAGACGGAATGTCACACAGGGGGTACCCCTCCCCCGCCGTGGCCCCCCCCCTCCTCCCCTTCCAATGATTGAGGCTGACAGCCAAAATGTTGCTTCGGCGCCTTCGGTGCCAAGAGGATTTAAGCTTCAAAATTTTCTGGCCCGCCTTTGGCGGGGACCACAGGGGGACGCAAGGAAGAGGAGTGTCCCAGCCAACCCCCCCCCCCCCCTTCAGACCCCCCCTTCAGACCCCCCTCCCCCCTCCCCCCCCCCCTTCTAATACTTCCCTGCCCACGGGGCATGGCACTGGGGTGACGGGCATCCACCCCAACCCACCCCAATTCCCCTCTCCAGACCCCCCCCCCCCCGCCTACGCCGATGGAGACCCGCAGTTGTGCGAAGGGGAGAGCACGCGCCGGGGGGCCCCTTGTGGCCTCAGGGTCGTGGTTTGCGAAGGCTGAATCGCGTCCAAAGCGGCGGCAACACACGGCTTCACCAGCACCGCCTTGCGACCGAGCCATCGGCATCTACGAAGGACCTGCTGGCGGTCCTTTGGATGTGCGCCGAGGGGGCAGTAGGGCTTTGAACTCCGGGGGGGGGGGAGTCAATAGAGCCCCCCAAAACTGGGGGGGGGGGGTCTGGGAAAAGGGCTCAATTGACAGGCACCATTAATCAGTGATTATGAACTCTGGCGCTGAAGGCGCCGAAAATTTTTTGCCGCATTAAGATTGGTCAAATTTTTTTTTCACCAAATATACGGCAAGTGATGACTTTTCTGGACCCCCTCGACGCGCTGATATCCAAAAATCCCATTTTCATTTTTTTGCCGATTTTTGGGTCCGGATCACCTCCGAGGCCCGGGGGTCAGTCTCGGTAGGATTTTGGGGGTTCCGTCAATTGAGCCCCTTTTGGTGGGGGGGGGTCTAGCCAGGGGCTCTATCGACCCCCCCCCCCCCCCACGCCCCTCCAATTGAAAGCCCGCCTGCCCAGGTATTTTGGGTGGGACATGGATGGGCCTTGGGGGGGGGGGGCTTGGGAGGGCATTGGGGGGCGCACGGGTGGGGGCATGGGTGAGGCATAGGTGGGGGCCTGGGGGGGGGGATGAAGGGGGCGTAGGTGGGGCGATGCCTGGGCCCATGGTGGGGGGAGGGGCAGCGCCGGACAAGAGCCATCGTCCGCGAGCGCGCACCGCACTGCACACGCACACTGCACCTGCTCCGCTGCCTCCGCTGCCCACGATCGACAAACCCCAACCCTTTCCAGGCCCGACGCCACCGTTGCGCCGCGTAAGCGTGGCTTCCTTCGCAACTGTCTGGCACGCTGACGGGATGCGTTGGAGGGGGGGAGGTCCCCCCCCCCCCCCTCCAGGGCCCAGCCTATGCCCAGCCACTGTCCCCCTGACGGCAAGTGCCAACTTCAATGGCGTTTGTAACCGACAGTAACCGCCCCCAACCGCTTTGGCAACCCTCTCCAACCGCCCGTCTAACCGCTTCTGGGGCCGCCGCTGAGGCCCATTCCCTTCTGATGTATCCCCCCCCCCTTCCCTTAGACCCCATACCCCCCTCCCTCCATCCGTTCTAAGGGAATGCCATGCACGCAGTGCGCATGCAGTGCGAAGTTTTGAATGTTGGCCAATACTCAGACCCTACTTTTAGCCCCTTTTGACAAGTTTTTGGTCCCATACTGGGGTTTTTTTTAGCTTCCTATGCATTTGGGATGTGGCACATTTGATTTGTCACCCTTTGTTGCCCAATGTCAACCATTTTTACCCATTTTGCAACCCCCATATTGAACTCTCCCCACTATGGGGACCCCGAGAAGGCAGGGGTGATGTAGCCATACATAGCCCGCGGACCTTGAGGAGTTGAGGAGACAAGTGTGTCGCGTCCACGCTCAGAATCACCACCGCCCTCCCCTTCACCCTATTCGCGGTCCCCATCACCCAAGAGACCACGGACAACGCATTCCCCGTGCTCCGAGTAAGGGACACCTCATCGCCGCCTCCAAGAGCGAAGCCACGGGCACCGAAACACTCGAAGCAAGCGGACTTTACAAGGCTGAGTGGTTGGTTCATAGGGACAGTGGAGTACCAAGTTGAAGGCAGTTTCGCCGTCCTCATGTGGGCTTTGCTGCTTCGCTGTGCAACCAGTCAGGTGACAGGTATTCTTGGGTGAGTATCCCGGCCTCTGCGTGCGCAGTATGCACGCAGTGCCCACGCAGTGCACACGCAGTGCACACACAGTGCAACAACTTGGCCTAAGTTGTCTGCAACTTGGCACCCCCTTCATCGTGGGCAACCTAATCTTGTCATCGGGTGTGGGGACCCCTCAATGCCCCTCTGCTGCTCTCTACTCCTTCCCCGACTTCTTTCACACAGATTGGGTTCACAAGGAGGACCCCCCCCCCAGGCCCCTTCCCAGCACAGCCCTGCCCCGCGCCCTTCCTATTCTCTACTCTGTGATGTGCGGTCCTCGGTTCGATTCCCACGGCGATCAACACCGTCTGGGCGATCTGAAAATTGCTCTGTGTGGGGGGGGGGGGGGGGGTGACATGGACGCCTGCCGAAGGAGGGGGGGGGGGTTCGAGAAATGGGGTTCCGTGTCGGGCCCTTTGTTTTGTGTAAGAACGGATGTTGGCGCCGAAGGCACAGGATCTATGGCCCGAAAAAGTTTTTTCCACCAATAATCCCCCCCCCCCCCACATTTGAGTAGTCAAAATGATCAGCGCGACGTGGGTATCATTTTGAGCCATAGATGTTGGGTTGACCCCCCCCCCTCCCCCGGCACGGCAGGTCGGGCACCCCCGCCCTGAACCCCCCCTCCCGTCACGGCGGCCAAGGAGGGGGGGGGGAGTTGGGAAAATGGGCCTCCTTGTCACCCCCCCCCCCCCCGCAGAGCAATTTTCTTCCCGCCCTGTACCGCACTGCACACAACCCCATCACACCGCCACCGCCTCTGTGCGGCTGCTCCCCTCGGCCCGGCCCCTCCGTGTCGCCCCGTGCCCGTGCTTGCGTGTCGCCACCGCCTGCACACACCTGCCCCCTCTCGGCCTCGGTGTTGCAGTTGGAAAGGGAGTGCCACGCGCGGCTCATCACGTACTTCCACACGGCGCTGGAGCACGCGGCCCGATGCAGGTGCGCTGTGCCCCCGTGCACGTGCACTGGCGGCGCGCACCCCCCGTCCCCCGGCGGTGCGCCCCGCCGGTGTTCCACGCCCCCCTGGTCACCCCGTCCTGCACAGGAGGTCGGGGGGGGGGAGAGGGGGTCGATAGAGCTTCCCAAATCTGGGGGGGTCCGGAAAAAGAGCTCAATTGACAGGACCATTCATCAGTTGATATTAACTCTGGCGCCGAAGGCGCCGAAAATTTTTTGATTATTGAAAATGGTCAAACAAATTTTTTGTCACCGAATGCATGACAAATGATGACTTGTCTGAACCCCCTCAAGGCGCTGATTCCAAAAATCCCATTTTCATTTTTTTTTTGCCAAATTTTTGGTGCGGATCACCTCCGGGGCCCGGGATTTTGGGGCCCGTCAATTGAGCCTTTTTTTTCTGGGGCGGGGGGTTGGGGCCAAAGGGCTGTATTGACCCCCTCCCCCCCTCCCCCGGAAGTTGAAAGCCCGGCCACCCCAGCCGCTTCCTGAAGCTCCGGGGGCACGGGGCTGTTCCGCAAGGGCCCGTCCTCCGGAGGTCCCGCCCACGCGGTGTGTCCTCCGGGCCTGAGTTGAGGATGTGGGTGTACCTGCGCCGGGCCTGTGCCCGTGCACATGCCCCGCCCCCCCCCCCCCCTCCGCCCGCGTGAGAGGCCCCACCGCTTCGGGAGTGGGGGGGGGGGGGGGGCTGTTCTGTGGGGGCGTGGCGACGGGTGTGGCCGGCCGCGGTCCCGGAGGGGGGGTGAGGGGAGGGGAAGCTGGATGGCAGTTCTGGATGCTGTGCGACGGGTGAAGCGTGGGGTGATGGGTGCCGGGGAGGGGGGAAGGGGTAGGACCAGGCGAACTGTGGAATGGCAGAATTCGGCGCCAGACTTGCCACTAGCGTCTGCCAGCCCAGACATGATCCGATGGAGCAGGGTCCTACTGAGCCGCACACGGGACGCAGCACGTTCCTACTGAGTTCTGGTGGTGCAGGGGGCGGGTATTCCTGCAAAACAAGATGTCCGGGGCCCCAGCACCGCACTCGAGGCACAGCACAGGCCGCGCCGGGTGCCTGGGTGCTTGGGCCGAGTCGTTGCGGTGCTGCTCCACCACAAACTCGCCGGAACGCGAGGGACACTCATCGCTCTCGGGGGGCCGAGGCACCATCCGCCGCGTCGCGCGAGCGCTTTGCACTGCCACTGCCACGTTGCCTTCTTTTCCCGCGACCCCCCAAAAACCGCAGCGAAGGCCCCGCGGCATCGTCCCGCGCGGCTCAGCGAACACCTGCGCCTTCATGCCCCCCCCTGTTCCCCCAGCAACTCCGTCGGGGGACCGTCCGTGGCACGACGCACGCGCTCCGCTGCTGTGGCACCGCCCAGTCCGGTCCCCCGTTGGCGTCGGGGGGCGGGGGCGCAGAGGAGACAGTCCCCACAAGACACGCCGCGTCCACCGGATCACAGTCGGTGCGCGCGTCGAGACGGGGGACACGGACTCCGTCGGGCGCGGGTCCGCCGTCTCGGGGGCGCGGATTGGCATCCCGGGCCCTTGGGGGCGAGGCACCTCCGGCGGCGGGGGCGATTGTGGGCCACAGCCCGGGCCCCCGCACTGCCCCCCCCTCGTACCGCGGGGGGCGTGCGAAAATTGGGAATTTAGTGCAGAGAAAGTTTTGCACGGGGCCGTTCCGCAAGGCCCCGTCCTCCGGAGGTCCCGCCCACGCGGTGTGTCCTCCGGGCCTGAGTTGAGGATGTGGGTGTACCTGCGCGGGGCCTGTGCCCGTGCACATGCCCCCCCCCCCCCCCTCCGCCCGCGTGAGAGGCCCCACCGCTTCGGGAGTGGGGGTGGGGGGGCTGTTCTGTGGGGGCGTGGCGACGGGTGTGGCTGGCCGCGGTCCGCACTGAGTCTTCAATACCACCGCCAAATGGGGTACGTTCCCCGACTGCGCCACAAAGAGCGAGCGTAGGCCGTGGACGGCGGCTGTTATTTCCCGGGGGCCTTTGGTTGGTTTGCTGGTATTTCTTGGAGCCTCTGGAGGGTCGCGTGGATGGTTTGCTCTTGTTCCCGGGAGGCGGTTGGGCTTAATGGAAATGAAGGTGACATCTACGAAAAGGGTTTTGGGCCTTCAAATACCGAGGCATAGTTTGGCACACTTTTGGTGCGCCGAACAGACACGCCACTAGCGTCCGGCAGGGCAACTGGTTCTCAGTGACGATGGGCCCCGCATCCAAGACCACTCACTCACTCCTCCGAGGCCGTGGCGTATCGCCGCGCGGCCCACCCCCGTCAGGGCGGCCGCATGCGGCCCTGATCCCTTTGAACGCCACGAAAATCGCAGGAGCTGAGAGGCAAAGGGGCTGCTGTGGTGTGGGGGCCTCGCCCGCGGGTGTGTGTGTGTGTGTGCGCGCGCGCTCCGAGGGCGCGGCGGCCGCTCTTCTGTCGTGCGACGGCCGGTTTGTGTGTCTACCCGTTCCTTCGCCAGAATCGTGCGGGCGGAGTCGGACGCGAGGGGCGCCTGCCGGGCGGTGCTGGACGCGGACGTGTTGACGGGACACGAGCAGGTGCGCGCCCCCGGGTCTACGCCCCCCGGCCCCGTCCCCCCCCCCCCGTCCGGCGGAGCCGCGGGAGAGGGCGGCGGGTCGGTGTGCGCGGTGGTCCTGCGATGTGGGCGCTCCGGAGGGAAGGGCCGGGGCCGCTCCGGAGGTCCGGTGCCGCGCCGCAGACTCGGGGCGCAAGGGGCCCTCGCAGGCTGGGGCCTTGGTCTCCCGGTCTGCCCGGCAGGAGCAGGCGCCGAGGCCGTGTGTGTGTCTGGCACCGGGAGGGGGAAAATTTAGAGGGCGAAGAATTTGATGTGGACAAAATTTTGAAGCCCTCCCTACGACCAAAGATTTCCTTCATTTTTGATGGTGCTATGCGCCAAAATGTGTGCACAGGAACCAGCAGCAACCATGCAGAGCCCAGGCAATAACATCAGCCACCCAGAGCCCACTAGAAAACAACAGCAAGGCGCCTTGCACCGAAATTTCCCTTCATTTCTAGCTCTGCCACCGGCCCCTCCCGATTGCACTCATGTACATGCTCTCACCAGCACCCTCCCGTTGCCCCGGCTGCACCACAGCACTGCCCCTTGCCTTTCACCCGTCCCCCATCGTGCACACTGGCCGCTACGTCACTCAGCTACCCACCTGTCATTTGCTGCGCGGATGCACACCATGTCCTTCCGCAAAGGCAGAGCCTTGGTTTTCTGCCTGCAAAAGCCAGGGATTCAGGGAAGGAGTACCAATCCCCCCCCCCCCCCAATTAGGGCCTTACCCCCAACCCCCCAACCCCCCCCTTTAAATTACCCCCCCCCCCCCCTTCGTACCGCTGCGGCGCCACGGGGCCTGCAGTCCGCTGGTGGCGGGTGCCCGTCAGTCCGGACTTCTCTTTGCCTTCGGAGGAAGCCCCTGACGAGGGGGTGCCTGGGGAGCGCGCCTCCCCCGTCATCTGCTACGCCGCAGTCCGTGTGGGACGGGGTCCGAGTCGGAGGCGGTCCGTTGCAGTGGAACGAGGACGCGGTCCTGCGGCGGGGGGTCTGTGAAAGGGCCGTGCGGTGTGGGCGCCCCCGCCGACCGTGGGGCGGGGGGGGGGTCCCGCACCCCCCGGGCCCAGGGCCGCCGGTCGAGGCCGCATGGGAACCGCTTCGACGTGCGCTTGCGCGTCCGGTCGTGGGCCTGCGTGGGCCCGGGCACACGTCCCGCCGGGTGTGCCAGGTCCACCGTGCGGCAGACGCCTTCCTACCGCCTGCCGCCTTTGAGCAATGCAACAGTCGTCGGATACGGCGGGGCTGGTCTGTGTGTGTGTGTGTGTGTGTGTGACGTCATGAAGCCTTATTGAGGTGCCTGGCGGCGCTCTGGTCTGCTGCCTCGTGCCAGTCAGCCCACGGTGCATGGGACTGTAGGTGTGGTGAACA
>OZ038378.1:164367548-164455048 GCA_964036045.1 Eutreptiella sp. 'Long Island Sound 2002'
TCCATTTTGAGCTGTCCGGGGTGAAAAACTGCATAAGCAGGTTGTGCACCCGTCCCTTGGGAGACCCCCCCCCCCCCCCGACCTAACACCCAAAAAGGGTGAAAAACACGTAAATACGGCCTAAAACATGCTTTCCATAGCTTGGATGGTCATTTTAGGTGGTCACAATATCAAAAAAAAAAGTTTCGAAAACTTCGATTTTTGAGCTGTCCGGGTTGAAAAACTGCATAAGCAGGTTGTGCACCCGTCCCTTGCGAGACACCCCCCCCCCGGACCCAACACCCAAATAGGGTGAAAAACACGTAAATACGGCCTAAAATATGCTTTGCATAGCTTGAAATGTCATTTTGGGTGGTCACAATATCAAAAAAAAAGTTTCAAAAACTGCGATTTTTGAGCTGTCCGGGTTGAAAAACTGCATAAGCAGGTTGTGCACCCGTCCCTTGGGAGACACCCCCCCCCCCCCGACCTAACACCCAAATAGGGTGAAAAACACGTAAATACGGCCTAAAATATGCTTTGCATAGCTTGAAATGTCATTTGGGTGGTCACAATATCAAAAAAAAAAGTTTCAAAAACTTCCATTTTTGAGCTGTCCGGGTTGAAAAACTGCATAAGCAGGTTGTGCACCCGTCCCTTGGGAGACACCCCCCCCCCCGGACCTAACACCCAAATAGGGTGAAAAACACGTAAATACGGCCTAAAATATGCTTTGCATAGCTTGAAATGTCATTTTGGGTGGTCACAATATCAAAAAAAAGTTTCAAAAACTTCGATTTTGAGCTGTCCGGGGTGAAAAATTGCATAAGCAGGTTGTGCACCCGTCCCTTGGGAGACCCCCCCCCCCCCCTAACACCCAAAAAGGGTGAAAAACACGTAAATACGGCCTAAAACATGCTTTGCATAGCTTGGATGGTCATTTTAGGTGGTCACAATATCAAAAAAAAAAGTTTCGAAAACTTCGATTTTTGAGCTGTCCGGGGTGAATAACTGCATAAGCAGGTTGTGCACCCGTCCCTTGGGAGACAACCCCCCCCCCCCCCCCCCGGACCCAACACCCAAATAGGGTGAAAAACACGTAAATACGGCCTAAAATATGCTTTGCATAGCTTGAAATGTCATTTTGGGTGGTCACAATATCAAAAAAACAAGTTTCAAAAACTTCGATTTTTGAGCTGTCCGGGTTGAAAAACTGCATAAGCAGGTTGTGCACCCGTCCCTTGGGAGACACCCCCCCCCCCACGGACCCAACACCCAAATAGGGTGAAAAACACGTAAATACGGCCTAAAATATGCTTTGCATAGCTTGAAATGTCATTTTGGGTGGTCACAATATCAAAAAAAAAAAGTTTCAAAAACTTCCATTTTTGAGCTGTCCGGGTTGAAAAACTGCATAAGCAGGTTGTGCACCCGTCCCTTGGGAGACCCCCCCCCCCCCGACCTAACACCCAAATAGGGTGAAAAACACGCAAATACGGCCTAAAACATGCTTCCCATAGCTTGGATGGTCATTTTAGGTGGTCACAATATCAAAAAAAAAAGTTTCGAAAACTTCGATTTTTGAGCTGTCCGGGTTGAAAAACTGCATAAGCAGGTTGTGCACCAATCCCTTGGGAGACCCCCCCCCCCGGACCTAACACCCAAATAGGGTGAAAAACATGTAAATACGGCCTAAAACATGCTTCCCATAGCTTGGATGGTCATTTTAGGTGGTCACAATATCAAAAAAAAAAGTTTCGAAAACTTCGATTTTTGAGCTGTCCCGGTTGAAAAACTGCATAAGCAGGTTGTGCACCAATCCCTTGGGAGACACCCCCCCCCCGGACCTAACACCCAAATAGTGTGAAAAACACGCAAATACGGCCTAAAACATGCTTCCCATAGCTTGGATGGTCATTTTAGGTGGTCACAATATCAAAAAAACAAGTTTCGAAAACTTCGATTTTTGAGCTGTCCGGGTTGAAAAACTGCATAAGCAGGTTGTGCACCCGTCCCTTGGGAGACCCCCCCCCCCCCCGGACCTAACACCCAAATAGTGTGAAAAACACGCAAATACGGCCTAAAACATGCTTCCCATAGCTTGGATGGTCATTTTAGGTGGTCACAATATCAAAAAAACAAGTTTCGAAAACTTCGATTTTTGAGCTGTCCGGGTTGAAAAACTGCATAAGCAGGTTGTGCACCCGTCCCTTGGGAGACCCCCCCCCCCCCCCGGACCTAACACCCAAATAGGGTGAAAAACACGTAAATACGGCCTAAAACATGCTTTACATACCTTGGATGGTCATTTTAGGTGGTCACAATATCAAAAAAAAAGTTTCGAAAACTTCGATTTTTGAGCTGTCCGGGGTGAATAACTGCATCAGCAGGTTGTGTACCGGCCCATTCACTAGGCCATTATTGGTGGAAACAGTCATTTCGCGTCTTTGGCACGGGTTGTGGACGGCCCCAGGCAAGGCTAGAGACTGCAAAAAACGTCCTTCCGTATCCTAGTAGGCATATACTGTCACAACATCCCCACTCGCACCCCTCAAAGTGGATACCACGGGGTCACCGAGGTCGCCAAAACCGCCAACATAGCAAAAATGGCTGAAAAGTGCATAAACTGCATAAGCGCTCGTCCCACTCCGCCCCATACAAACCCCATAGAGTCGGGACCCGGAAAAACTTTTTCGGCTCAAAATCGAAAAAAACCAAAAGATTCATGATTTTCGACCCCAAAAAAGGGGGGGTCATTTTTTGACCCCCCCCCCCACCCCCCCACCCCCCCCCCCTCCCTCAAAACCTGAAAAAAGTGGGTTTCAAGTAGGGGGGGTCTGGGGGGGTCCGGACCAAAAACTCATTGGGGGATGCGTTTATTGGACAAAATAATGATTTTACAAGGGGTTAAACAAACAATTCAACCCCTTGGGGTAGGGTACGCGAATAGCCCCAAAATGGCCAAAATGGGGGGGTATGTGGCGTTTTCCCCTATATACGCCTGCCTGGCTTTGATCTAACAACCTCTGCGAGGTGATTTATTGTTATTGGATTCACTACTTTTTCACACTCCACCCCTTTGCACTGTGCAATACGTCCCTTGGGGACTCTTTTTTCTTTTTTTGACCCCCCCCCTCCCCTGCTAACCCCTGTCTGTTGGGGCTTGGGGTTGGGGTGATGGGAAATGCCGGGCTATGTAGCCGTTCCGCCTATGGTCTATGGGTACCAAGTTTGCTTCCTCTACATTTTGGTGCATTTGAAGGGGTTAGTAAAATAGTTTAGCCCATGTGGTCATGCTCAAGAAGGCAGGGGTTATGTTGCTACTTGAGAAGGTAGGGGTGCCCCTTTGCCTCCCTGTCAGCAAACGTCCATGCTTTGAGCGCCAGATTTGCAAGACGAGGCACTATACAAATGTCGTTGGTTGCTCAGTGAAGATCCTGCATTCGGAGCTCTTCCTCGGCTCAAGTGCAGTCCTTGTGCTCTTCACTCAGTGGGTTTTGTACAAGCAGGTACTCCAAATGGTCATGGAGTGGTGTTTTTTCCTTCTTGTTGCAAGTTTCACTGTTTCTACAGGGGAGTACAGTCTAAGAGGATTATTCTTGCCCTTCGGCGCCTGCGGCACCTGCGGCGCGCCCTGCGGCACACCTGCGGTGCGCCTGCGGCGCGCAGGTGTAGCCCTCAGTGTTCACACATGATCTGGTATTGTTTGTATATTAGGGGAAGTCCTCGCCTTCGTGCCAAGAGAAAGGTGTGTATCTCGTATCTTGTAAGCTTCTTGGTGCCACGTCGTGTTTCCAGGAAGATGTGGCATGGAAGCAGTTGCAGGATGACTGTCGCTGCGCGGTGCGCTCCGTCATCAAGGCGCTGCTGGTGGCCGCGGACGAGCGCCAGGACCCCAGTGCGAACCATCGGTGGTGTGATTTGCTGGGTTGCATGACCCCGGAAGGTGTCTGTGAGCTGGTCGCAGAGCACGACATACGCGTATCGGAATTGCAGCTGAGCACAACGGTCAAGAGTTTGCAGCAGCAGGTCGGTCGCGCCCCGCCAGCATCGTGTACTTGTGCACGTACACACATGAATGGGTGCCGGGGCCCGTGAGCGTTGGTCACACGAACCACAGTGCAGGCATCCCGTGATTGAGCCCGAGGCCGGGCGCAACTACTCAACTGGCGCCGGGGACCGACGCCTGGTCGTGCGTCGGGGAGTGGTGCTGGAACATAGGACGTAGGACCACGCTACACAACACCGGAACCGCACCGCACCACGCCACACCACACCACACTACGCCTGCGGCAACGTTCTTAAAGGATCCCCACTGCCCACTGCCCCTTGCAGTGCGGCGGTGTATCGAAGGGTCTCCACTGCCCCCTGCCCCCTGCTGTGTGGCGTTGTACTGCCCACTGCCTCTTGCACTGTGGAAGTGTAGCGAAGGAGCCCAACTACCACTTGCCCCCTCCAATACGACAGTGTACAAAAGGATCCCCCCTGCCCCCTGCCCCCGACAGTTTCACGGTGCCCTCTCACCGCAGGGGATCCGCACCAAGGCAGAGCAGCGGGGACCAGCGGACACACACCAAGCACACAGCGCGCGTAGAGACACACAGCCCTTCCGGCTTGCATTTTCCCGCGTGCAAGACCATCCCGGCCATTGCCCTTTGGTAACAGCGCCTTCGGCACACCACACCCACTACACCCACGCCCCCACCCACCCCCACCCCCACCCTCACAGTCACACCCACAGGCACTCCCACACCCATGCACACCCATAGCGTACAGTACGGTTACTGTGGCGCATGTTGCGGTGCGGTGCTGTGCGGTGGGTGCGCTGTGGGCGGTATACTATGGCTCAGGGTGGTATAAGCCCGCTGCGCCCCTGCCTGACTGCAGTTGTGGATCAAGACCAAGGCACAACTTCCACTTTGATTCTTCTGCAGAAATCGACGGTGAATCACGACGGATGTTTGCGTCGAGTGTTCGCGAATCGTCCACAACAGAAGTGTTGGCCAGTGTGCCCACTGTACTACTCCAGCCCTCTGTCGGTCTACGCCTTCCTGGCCACCCTCCCGAGCAACCCCTTTGGATACGACTTCCCCGAGCTTCCCGTCCACGATCTGATCCGACAGGGGGTCATCGTGACCGCTGCGTATTTCCAGCTCCTCGCGGATTCCCCCGCCGGTATGACGCCGCACGCCGCATTGAGGGGCTGCGGTCGTACAGACACCCGAGCCTACGGACACTGACTGCAGCGGAAGGAAGGGGGGCTTTGGGAAGGGGTCGCCCGCGACCGTCCAGGGGAGTTCCGTTGGCATGTGTCGCAGCACCGCCGTCCACAACGCTTCTCTGGTGCTGCACATACACCCGCCCCTCCCCCCCTTCCCCCCCCCCTTTGGTCATGTGTCAGGGGGCGGACCCCCGTGGCACGCCGTGTGGCCACACGGTTTGGGCCCGTGGGCCTCCACCAGACTTGCCACTAGCGTCCGGCAGGTCAGACAGGTGATCAGAAGGAGCCGGATCCTACCGAGTAGGACACGGCCCCGGCCGGTTCCTACCGAGTTTCGGATGTGCCAAGAGCGGATATTACTGAGTGCCACACTGGTACTGGGCTGATTCCCTGCGAAACCCACTTTCACTGCCGCGCACTAGTGGCAGGTCTGGCCTCCACAACTGCTGGCCCCGCCCGCTGTTGAACACTCGAAACGTGGTCTGGGCAATGGTCTTGGGATGCAGACCTGGTGTCAGACGCTTTCCCCTGTAATACCCCCAGCGCCACAAACCGATTTGATACCCCCCCCCCCCCACCGGGAGAGAACATCTTGGGTCTGAAATAGCAACACAGCACACCCATACAACACCTTTGGAGAGAGAACATCACAGAATACACACAGGTGATTGATTTGAAGTAATGGGAAAGCAATGCAAGGCTGTGTGTCTGACAGATGGGGAATGCAAACCACCGCAATACATGTTAACTCGAAAAACATGGAAGTGACGGTCTCCCGGGGGGGGGGGGGGGGCTGGGAGATTGCAAGGGGGGGGGTACGTTCCCTGCGCCCAACCGTCCCACCAGCGGTAACAAGGGGAGGGGGACAAGGAAATGAGGGACCGTCTCTGCGCACAGGCGACAGGCAGAATAATGCCTAATGCCATGATTCGCGAATCTACCGCATCGCGCATGGGGGAGGGGGATACCCCCCCTTCTCCTGCGGTGGACGGGCATTCTACTACTTCCCTGGGGAAGAGGGGGGGGGGGGTCGGCCCCCTCCCTCAACCCCCGCCACAGCGGTGGCAGTCCCGTGGCAGGGGAGGGGGTCCTCGGAACTGAGGCACGCGCCCTGTGCCCGGGACAGCGCGCCCTTCGCGGCGCATGCCCCAGACCCCCCCCCCCAAGTCCCCATTACAGTCGTCGCACACCAACGCCCGTGCCCATTGAGGGGGGGCATCGGACCGGGGCTTTGAGGGCACGCAACTCCGGCCCGGCGGCTGCTTCCACAAGTGCCGTCCGGCCCGAGGAGCTTGGTTAGGGCTGTTGGGCAGAGCTCTCACTGAGATGCGGTGACGTCCTGTTGGCGAAGGGGCTCTTTGCTTGCATCAGTGGAGGGTACCCCAGTTTGCCTTGAAATACCCTCGCAATCCCCCCCCCCCCCCGGGAGACCGTCACTTGGCGACCGTCACCCCCCCCCCCCCCCTCCGGGAGACCGTCGCGCGCTAACGAGGGAGATTGCAAGGGGGGTGGGGGGTAGTAGAATGGCCATCCACCGCAGGAGGAGGGGGGGGGGGTTACCCCCCCCCCCCCCCCCCCCCGACCAAAACACGTTTGGGCCAACAGAGGGTCAGAATGAGCAATGGCGAGAGGCCAATAGGCGCCACCAAAGGCAAACAATCAGATACCGAGGCCTTGTGCCAAACTCCCTCCCCATTGCATCAGTGCAGTGGCGGAGGGGGGGTGGTACCCCCCCCCCGGACCCCCCCCCCCCCAAGACCAAAGGGACCATCGTGGGAAAGAACGGAATTTACCGTTGGGACAATCTGATGGGGCCTTTTTACGTACCCACACTTTTGGCCCTCCCCCTCCCCCCCTCTATCACATCCCTGGGCCCCTCCCGTGCAGGCCCCACGGACAGGGATGTGGAGGGCGGCGGGCCTCACGCACGCAGTGCCTGCCCCCGCCGGTGCCGCGGGCTGTGCTGGGGCGGGGTCCTGGCCCACGCGCGTGTGTGTGTGCTCAGATGTGCGGCTGGAGGACCCGCGTGGGAGGTGGCCTGCCCTCACGCCCGAAGAGGCGTTTACGTTGTACATGTACACGTCGGAGCTCCGCACGAACGACCGCAGCCACCGCCATCAGATCTCTTCGCTGATCGGTCTGCCCATCCGTTGCCCCTTCGTTGACGGCGGGTGATGGAAGGGGCGGTGGACAGGGGACGGGCGCTGCATCGGGGAGCCCGGCGCGCTGTTGTCCATGTGGCGCTGTGCAGGGCAAGGGGGGGGGGGGGATCAAGGTCCGCAGGCTTTCGCGATTTCGCAATTTTTCACAATTTCCCCCCCCGCATTTTCCTGCAGTTTTTCGCAATATCCCGCAGTTTTCCGTGGTTTTTCACAAGTTTCGCAATTTCCCGCATTTCCGCAGTTTTTCGCAATTTTCCACAGTTTTTAGTGATTTTCGGCATTTTTCCGAAGTTTTTCGCAGTTCCCGCAATATCGCAATTTCCCGCAATGCCCAGCCATTTTCCTGCAACTTCCTCTTGCCCATGCCCCTCGCGTGCTTATGCATGCCCTGTATGTCCCCTTTGCCGAAGTGGTGGTCCTTGACGCGGCTGTAGGTTTGGTTATGGCTGCGCTATTTTTGCGCAAACTTTCGCAACTGGATTTGGCGCCCCCTAACCGCAACCACCGCCCCCCCCGTTGCGCTCTGAAGCCCCCTCCCGGTCCATAATAATTACGGACCCTAGGGACAGTAATTACCGACCATCATGGATGGTAATTAGTGACCACCTTGAAGGGTAATCACCGACCATCTTGGACGTTCGACCCTAGGGACGGTAATTGCCAACCATCTTGAACGGCAATTACCGACCATCTTGGACAATAATTCCCGGCCATCTTGGAACGTATTCACCGATCCTAGGGCTGGCAATTACCGACCATCTTGGACGGATTACCGACCATCTTGGACGGTAATTGCCGACCATCTTGGACGGCAGTTACCGACCATCTTGGACAGTAATTACCAACCATCTTGGATGGTAATTACCCACCCTAGGGACGGTAATTACGGACCATCTTGGACAGTAATTACTGACCATCTTGGATGGTAATTACCGACCCTAGGGACGGTAATTACCGACCATCTTGGACGGTAATTCCTGATTACCGACCATCTTGGACGGTAATTACTGACCCTATGGATGCTGAATACCGACCGTCTTGGTCAGTAATTACCGACCCTAGGGATGGTAATGACCGACCACCTTGAACGGTAATTGCCGACCATCTTTGACGGCAATTACCGACCCTAGGGACGGTGATTACCGACCATCTTGGTCGGTAATTGGCGACCATCTTGGACAGTAATTACCGACCCTAGGGACGGTAATTGCCAACCATCTTGAACGGCAATTACCGACCATCTTGGACAATAATTCCTGACCATCTTGGAACGTATTTACCGATCCTAGGGCCGGTAATTACGGACCATCTTGGACAGTAATTACTGACCATCTTGGATGGTAAATACCGACCCTAGGAATGGTAATTACGGGCCATCTTGGACGGTAATTACCGACCATCTAGGACGGTTATTGCCGACCATCTTGGACGGTAATTACCGACCCTAGGGACGGTAATTACCGACCATCTAGGACGGTTATTGCCGACCATCTTGGACGGTAATTCCTGATTACCGACCATCTTGGACGGTAATTACTGACCCTATGGATGCTGAATACCGACCGTCTTGGTCGGTAATTACCGACCCTAGGGATGGTAATGACCGACCATCTTGAACGGTAATTGCCGACCATCTTGGTCGGTAATTACCGACCATCTTGGACGGTAATTACCGACCCTAGGGACGGTAATTACCGACCATCTTGAACGGCAGTTACCGACCATCTTGGACGGTAATTACTGACCCTATGGACGCTGAATACCGACCGTCTTGGTCGGTGATTACCGACCCTAGGGATGGTAATGACCGACCATCTTGAACGGTAATTGCCGACCATCTTGGACGGTTATTACCGACCATTTTGGACGGCACTTACCGACCATCTTGGACGGTAATTACCGACCATCTAGGACGGTAATTACCGACCATCTTGGACGGTGATTGCCGACCATCTTGGACGGCACGTACCAACCATCTTGGACGGTAATTACCGACCCTAGGGATGGTAATTACCGACCATCTAGGACGGTTATTGCTGACCATCTTGGACGGTAATTACTGATTGCCGACCATCTTGGACGGTAATTACCGACCATCTTGGACGGTAATTACTGACGCTAATGACGCTGAATACCAACCGTCTTGGTCGGTAATTACCGATCCTAGGGATGGTAATGGCCGACCATCTTGAATGGTAATTGCCGGCCATCTTGCACGGTAATTACCAACCATCTAGGACGGTAATTACCGACCATCTTGGACGGTAATTACCGACCATCTTGGACGGTAATTACCGACCATCTTGGACGGTAATTACCGACCATCTTGGACGGTGATTACCGACCATCTTGGACGGTAATTACCAACAATCTTGGACGGTAATTACTGACCCTAGGGATGGTAATTATCGACCATCTAGGACGGTTAATGGTCGACCATTTTGGACGGTAATTACGGATTACCGACCATCTTGGACGGTAATTACCAACCACCTTGAACGGTAATTACTGACGCTAATGACGCTGAATACCAACCATCTTGGACGGTAATTACTGATTACCGACCATCTTGGACGGTAATTACCGACCCTAGGGACGGTAATTGCCGACCATCCTGAATGGTAATTACTGACCATCTTGGGCGGGAATTACCAACCATCTCGGATGGTACTTACTTACCATGTTGGACGGTAGTTACGGACCATCTTGGACGGTAATTACCGACCCTCGGGATGGTAATTACCGACCATCTAGGACGGTTATTGCCGACCATCTCGGACGGTAATTCGTGATTACTGACCATCTTGGTCGGTATTTGCCGACCATCTTGGACGGTAATTACTGACGCTATGGACGCTGAATACCAACCGTCTTAGTCGGTAATTACTGAACCTAGGGATGGTAATGACCGACCATCTTGAATGGTAATTGCCGGCCATCTTGCACGGTAATTACCGACCTTCTTGGTCGGTAATTACCGACCATCTTGGAGGGTAATTGCTGACCATCTTGAACGGCAGTGACCGACCATTTTGGACAGTAATTAACAACCATCTTGGACGGTAATTACCGACCCTAGGGACGGTGATTACAGACCATCTTGCACGGTAATTACCGACCATCTTGGACGGTAATTACTGACCTTTTTGGACGGTAACTAAGGGCCATCTTGGACGGCAATTACCGACCATCTTGGACGGTAATTGCCGACCATCTTGGACGGTAATTACTGACTCTATGGACGCTGAATACCAACCGTCTTGGTCGGTAATTACTGAACCTAGGGATGGTAATGACCGACCATCTTGATCGGTAATTGCCGGCCATCTTGCACGGTAATTACCAACCATCTTGCACAGTAATTACCGACCCTAGGGATGGTAATTACCGACCATCTTGGACGGTAATTGCTGACCATCTTGAACGGCAGTGACCGACCATCTTGGACAGTAATTACCAATCATCTTGGACGGTAATTACCGACCATTTTGGACAGTAATTACCAATCATCTTGGACGGTAATTACCGACCCTAGGGACGGTAAATACCGACCATCTTCGACGGTGATTACCGACCATCTTGGACGGCGCTTACCGACCATCTTGGACGATAATTACTGACCCTAGGGACGGTAATTACTGACGATCTAGGATGGTTATTGCCGACCATCTTGGACGGTAATTCCTGATTACCAACCATCTTGGACGGTAATTACCGACCATCTTGGATGGTAATTCCTGACGCTATGGACGCTGAATACCAACCGTCTTGGTCGGTAATTACTGAACCTAGGGATGGTAATGACCGACCATCTTGAATGGTAATTGCCGGCCATCTTGCACGGTAATTACCGGCCATCTTGGATGGTAATTACCGACCATCTTGGACGGTAATTGCTGACCATCTTGAACGGCAGTGACCGACCATTTTGGACAGTAATTAACAGCCATCTTGGACGGTAATTACCGACCCTAGGGATGGTAATTACTGACCATCTTGGATGGTAATTAACGACCATCTTGGACTGTAATTACCAACCACCTTGGACGGTAATTACCGACCCTAGGGACGGTAATTACGGACCATCTTGCACGGTAATTACCGACCATCTTGGGCGGTAATTACCGACCCTAGGGACGGTAATTGCCGACCATCTTGGACGGCAATTACCGACCATCTTGGACGGTAATTACTGACCCTAGGGACGGTAATTGCCGACCATCCTGGATGGCAATTACTGACCATCCTGGGCGGGAATTACCAACCATCTCGGATGGTACTTACTTACCATCTTGGACGGTAATTACGGACCCTGTTGGACGGTAATTACCGACCCTCGGGATGGCAATTGCCGACCATCCTGGACGGTAATTACCGACCTTCTTGGGCGGGAATTACCGACCATCTCCGACGGTACTTACTTACCATCTTGGACGGTAGTTACCGACCCCAAAGAAATTAATTACCGAGCGTCTTGGAGGTCACTTGGCACGTGTGTCTTTGACTTGACACGTGGGCGGGGGCTGAATATGGGGACCACGACTGGCGGTCTTCCCCCCAGAGGGCCCGATGTGGAGGGGGTGACCCCTGCCCCCGGCTGCCGCCCAATCGCACTCACTCACACGTGCCGCACATGCGGCGGGCACGGTCCGTTCGCTGCGATATCGGCCCCGTCGGACTTCCTCGAAAAGAGACCGACCACCGCGGCTGTGGTGTGCACGCCCCCACTCCGGCGAGGCGGGAGTGCGGGGGATCGGGGGGGTGGTGACCTCTTGTGAGCCACGGCCCTTCCGACTCGGTGGACGGCCAATGGGGGTGTTGAGAGGCGGTGGGGGTGGGAGAGGAGACCGCCCTGTGGCCCGCCCGGCAGGAGGCCCCACGGCCCTACAACCGCCTTCATTGATCACGTGGCCGGATACAGAGATTCGTGCTGCCCGGTTCTTGTTTGGCGTTTGTAATTGTGTCCAGTGCGTGTCATCTTTGATTTTGGAGGGCAAGGGCTGAGGGGCTCAGGGTTTTTTTTTTACCAAAAACGGTCCACCCCCGTACAATGGCCCCGGCAGTCGAAAAAATGTGCCCCGTACGGGGGCAGGGCAGAGTTTTGCTTAACAACTCAGCGTCTCCTGCGGGTGCGGGGGGGGG
This sequence comes from Eutreptiella sp. 'Long Island Sound 2002', assembly GCA_964036045.1. Taxonomy (NCBI): domain Eukaryota; phylum Euglenozoa; class Euglenophyceae; order Eutreptiales; family Eutreptiaceae; genus Eutreptiella; species Eutreptiella sp. 'Long Island Sound 2002'. Next base: position 164,380,053 of record OZ038378.1, read on the forward strand.
GGGGGGGCTAACACCCCCGCCCCTTCAGACCCGGAGTTCGTCGTGGGAAAAAACGAAATTTTACAAAAGGAAATATTGATTTGGCTGTTTTTGGTACACGACCTTTTGGACTTTTGAGTTCCAGACCCCCCCCCCCCCCTCTCTCTCTGGGGCAGGGTTGGATGTTGGTGGAAGCCAATGGGCAGCGGCGATGAATGCGGCAGGCCAAAGCTCTGCCATTGGATCGTCAAAATGCTTCACATTGGGCTTTGTGTGAAAAGCAAGCGTCGACCGGACGCGTTCTACCGCAATAGCGCACGGAGCGGCCGTCGAGCCCAGGCCGCGCCCAATCATGTACCACCTTTGCGCATTGATGTTCCGCCGGACGGCTCTATGTTTACGGGGGTGCCCCTGGGGGGCGGGGGGGAGGGGGGTAACAGTGGTGTACCGGTGGCCTGGGGATCGCCCACATGTCACCCGACCCTCACCCCCCGCCTCCGCCGTGGACAGCTCCGCTGATGAACACCGCTGGTCCGCAGACGTCATGCCACTGTCCCTCAGGTGAGGCCGTGGCGTGTCGCGATGAAGACGCGGTGGAGTTCTGGCGGCCCCTGATGGTCACGTTAGGTGCGTGTGCCGCGTCGCGCAGGCGGGGCCCAGCGGGCGCGGCGTGCGTCGCCGCGGGGGACGCGCCCTCCTGCGGTGGTCCGGGCCCCACGGTTCTGGGGCCGTGTGTGTGGGGGGGGGCGGGGGATGGCACGTACCGACCGGCGTTGTGAGTGCGCTCGCATGCGCACCCCATCCGTCCGGTGGGAACGGCATTGCCGAGGGCACTGCATTGTGGGCGCTGGTGCACCCCCCCACCCCCCCTCCCGGGCGTTGCTGCAGGGGTGTGTGTGTGTGTTTGCCCAGCACTGAACATGCTTCCATCACCCGCATGTTCACCAGATCTAAAGACGTTTAGGACAGCTCTGCTGTTCCTGAGGAGTTTTCTTTCCACCGCTTTTCTTGCTTCGTTCTTGTCTCGCGGTTCCCAACGTGTGTCTGTGTGCGCGCGCGCTTTTTTTTCCTTCCAGTGGAACCTGACCCCCATGAAACGCTGTGGTTGTCGAATGATCTGGTCCTTTGGGTGAAGGTTCCGTGTCGGGGGGCAGGATGGCACTGACCAGCCGGGGAACAGCTGTTTGCACGCCTCAGGTGCTGCACCAAGGGGTCTTCCTGCGGGCGCACTGGAGTTACTGACCCCACTACTACTTCACCCCCGAAGGCGCCCAGTGCCGCGTTTTGTCACCATGACGAACCGCTGCAGCTGACGCGAATTGTGCTCAGGCCTTCCTGCGGCCTGTTTTGTCGTGTTGATCGTGTGGGTGCGCTGCGTTCGGGTGCGGATTCCGGGAAGAGGCACTTCACCGTCAGGCAGTGGCACGTCACATCAACCCCTTGGCAGGTGCGAGGCCTCAGACTGACGGGGCACCGGGCTCTTCAAAAGCGCTGCTGCAACGGCAACTGATTGACAGTGGCCCAGCTCGTCGGACGGTGGTTGACTGGTCAACGGACAGCGGTTGGTGGTCAACGAACGGTTACTGAGCGCCCAACCGACGGCCGTTTGTGGTTAACCGACGAAACTGCAGCGGTTGCCGCCAGCGGCTGGTGGCAGCAAGGCATTCGGCACGGGGGGGGGGGTGGCCAGCCCCCACCCCCCACCCCCCCACCCACACCACCGCCCAGCGGAGAATGCTGTGTCCACGGGAAACGCGCCGGGGACCGTCCTCAAGGGTCGGTGCACTGCAGGTACACACACCCGCCCGCCGCGCCGCCAGATGACGCCCGGCCCGTACTGGAGCTCTCGCATGGGACGCGCATGAGACAGACCACGGCACACGGCAGCGCCCCAGTGTCCCCCCCCCCCCCCGGCACACCGCCAAAACCCTGAGGCCCGGGGGCGTGCTGCGCCCCCTCCTGCCCCGGGACCCACGGGGAACGGCCACAGCAGTGAGCAGATCCCTCCGGCTGTGAGAAGAGATGCCGCCCCCATCCAGCGACCCAAGGCCGCTGCCCCCGCCCCCACCAGCCCTTTGCATTGGCACTGCAGGGCAGCAAGCCTGTCCCCACAGTATCCGCCCCACCAGCCCCCCCAGGGCTGCGCTTGCGGGGGAGGGAGGCTGAAGCGAGCGGTTAAGAGCGGTTGCAAGAGCGGTTACTGGGGGTTGGAGAGCGGGTTCAGTTGCGTTGCAGGCGGTTGCAAAACGGCTGGTGGGCGATGGGGGGCAGGCAGAAGTGGTTGGGGCCTTCGCTCAAGGTGGTGGCGGGGGTACACCCCCCTTCAAACGCAGGCGTGAGCCCCCCCCCCCCCCCCTCAGTGTACGACAGCCGGTGGTACAGGACAACATCCCGCACTCAATGTTGTGTTGAGACGTCAAAACAGAACACGTGGACAAGACCGATCAGGGGTGTCTGACGATCCACTGCGATGCCTCGCCGCAGGTCATGCACTGGACAAGCTGCAGGACTACCGGGGCCTCTGCTACGCCGCCTCCAGTGACACAGAAGCGGTCATCACGTCGCACTACGCGCCGCACACACAACTGGCGTGGCATGGGTTCTGCAGTGCCTTCAAGGACCTGTCCTTTGTGCAGGCCGCGCGACGTCCCTGGGACGCCCAGGTGTCTTCGCCTGCCGGCAGCAGGGGCCGGGTGGGGGATCTCGGTGCGGTGTCATGGGGACCGTTGGATGTTCATGGGAGGGTACCTGCGTCTCAGTCAGAGCCCTCAGGAGATCTTCCGATGCTGGGGCCTCCGATTTTTATCCAACAGCCTTGACCAAGTTCCGCTGAGCCAGACGGCATTGGACAGCTCGCAACATCCCACAACACTTTTCAGGGACAGTGAATGAGATGTATTGGCGCACAGCCGCTCCTAACATCCCGCGTCGGGACAACGGCCATCTCCAATCTCTATTCCTGCCATCCAGCCATCAAGCGGGCACAAGTGCCCAAACCCGGAAACATGCACCCTGCGGCTTTCCCTGCAAACCCCTTGGCGTCTGAAGTACAACACTCTCGTTTTCCAGCTCGACGATTCTGCTCTGTCGTGCTTTTCATGCAATGTGACGTGATGGGATGAGATGCGATGTGATGTGATGCGATGTGATGCGATGTGATGCGACGTGACGCAATGCAATGCAATGCGATGTGATGTGATGTCATGTCATGTCATGTCATGGTATGCTGGATCCATCGTCCGCTGGTCCGTCCGAGGACGTCCATTGGCAGAACGTCCAGCCGGTACACACCCACACACTCCGATGAGACGAGCCCCAGGTGAGGAGGGCTGTGGCACCATGCATGGCGCGAAGAAGAGAGGTGCCCGGACCAAGCTAGGTCCACCACGGGCAGGCGAGCGGACGCTCAGAAACACCAGTCCCGCCGACAGGCCCCGGCTTTCTGGGAATTGGTGGGTCTCACCTTTGATGGAATGGGCCCCAGGTGAGGGGGGGCCGAGAGCACCATGCATGGCGCGAAGAAGAGAGGTGCCCGGACCAAGCAAGGTCCACCACGGGCAGGCGAGCGGACGCTCAGAAACACCAGTCCCGCCGACAGGCCCCGGCTTTCTGGGAACTGGTGGGTCTCACCTTTGACGGTCGACGCGCGCACTCGAGGCACACTTGGTGAGGCAGTGGTGCGTCTGCCCCTCACAGGCTGCACCGCTGACCCCGGGGGGCGCCCAGGGTGGGTGGCGGCGTCGTCGGCCGGCCTGACTTGGATGTGATGTGATGTGATGTGATGTGATGTGATGTGATGTGATGTGATGTGATGTGATGTGATGTGATGTGATGTGATGTGATGTGATGTGATGTGATGTGATGTGATGTGATGTGATGTGATGTGATGTGATGTGATGTGATGTGATGTGATGTGATGTGATGCGATGTGATGTGATGTGATGTGATGTGATGTGATGTGATGTGATGTGATGTGATGTGATGTGACGCAATGCAATGCGATGCAATGTGATGTGATGTGATGTGACGCAATGCAATGCAATGCGATGTGATGTGATGTGATGTGATGTGATGTGATGTGATGTGATGTGATGTGATGTGATTTGATGTGATGTGATGTGATGTGATGTGATGTGATGTGATGTGATGTGATGTGATGTGATGCGACGTGACGCAATGCAATGCGATGCAATGCGATGTGATGTGATGTGATGTGATGTGATGTGATGTGATGTGATGTGATGTGATGTGATGTGATGTGATGTGATATGATGTGATGTGATGTGATGTGATGTGATGTGATGTGATGTGATGTGATGTGATGTGATGTGATGTGATGTGATGTGATGTGATGTGATGTGATGTGATGTGATGTGATGTGATGTGATGTGATGTGATGTGATGTGATGTGATGTGATGTGATGTGATGTGATGTGATGTGATGTGATGTGATGTGATGTGATGTGATGTGATGTGATGTGATGTGATGTGATGTGATGTGATGTGATGTGACGCAATGCAATGCGATGCAATGTGGTGTGATGTGATGTGACGCAATGCAATGCAATGCGATGTGATGTGATGTGATGTGATGTGATGTGATGTGATGTGATGTGATGCGACGTGACGCAATGCAATGCGATGCAATGCGATGTGATGTGATGTGATGTGATGTGATGTGATGTGATGTGATGTGACGTGATGTGATGTGATGTGATGTGATGTGATGTGATGTGATGTGATGTGATGTGATGTGATGTGATGTGATGTGATGTGATGTGATGTGATGTGATGTGATGTGATGTGATGTGATGTGATGTGATGTGATGTGATGTGATGTGATGTGATGTGATGCGATGCGATGCGATGCGATGTGATGTGATGTGATGTGATGTGATGTGATGTGATGTGACGTGATGTGATGCAATGTGATGTTACGGAGATCAGGAAGTTGTTTGTTGTTTCACTAAGTGTCTGCCCTTTTTTTCTCGGTGGCCACCATCCAAAGGGCCACCGCGTGGGAGCGTGAGTTTGTTGCTTTGACATGCCTCGTTTTGGCACTCAAACACAACCAAAAAGGACCCTCAAGACCATTTTAGCCCCAGAATGCCTCACATACTTGGTTTTTGCGCCTCCCAGACGAGCCTGTGCTACGCACCGACTGAAGGCCTCTGTGCCCTTTGCTGCAGCGCCCGTTTGCATGTCAACAGCATTGGGAAGATGATCACTGTCGCCAGTCCCCTGTTGTTGCGTGCCCATTGGTGTGCTACCGTCCCGATTCCGTATTCCGTCATCGGAGCTGTGCATCCCACTGTCGTCTCTCGGCATAAAGAAAATGGAATGTCATCGCAGGCTGCGACGGCATATCACGTCTTCCATAGTATCATTAGTACGACAGGAAGCGTTGGGGCGCACACCATTTGTTTGTGTTTATTTCTGGTGGTGAGGCAGTGTCAGGAAAGAAGATGCTAAATGTGACCCCATACGCATATACATGCACAACCGCATGCACATTACATGAGCACGTACATACATACACGCCCGCACATGCACGCACATCACTACATACATATATATGTACATGTGCTGATCCTTGTGATGTAGTCGGGTCCTTCTTCACTACTTCTGATTTCCTTTAGAGCGCAGCCAACGACGGTGTGGTCTACACGCTGATCATTATTCGCAGTTGCACTGGCAAATCTGTTCCAGAGTGCGGGGAATCTGGTTACGGTGAGGTACTTTTCAAGCCCAGCGCATTGTTTTGGGTGAAGCGGTGCGTGACAAACGACAGCCCTGTTGGCCGGTTGTTAGGCCTGGGACATCATTTGGTGGAGCTGGAGGAAGTGGTCGAACAGGTATTGGCTTCTGCTGCGCAGGCGGATGGCGGCATTGGCTCTTGGCGGGCGGTGATTGCGACAGACTCTTTGGGCATTGTTAGGGTTGGTGGGAGGGAAGTTTTGCATCTCTGCCCCTCTTGTGTGGTATTGTAAGGCGTGTCTGAGCTGCCCCAGCCACAGTTCGTGATGCTGAGCACGACTCACTGAATCGGGTGCGTGACAAATGCCAACACGACATGATGGAGAGTGTGTATCGCGCCGCCGTCTTGCTCCATTTCAAAGGTTTCGTGAAAATATTTCGCAGTGTTTTCGTGGAGACAAGAAGAGTGGGATTCCCGCAGATTCTTGGTCTGTGCTGTTGTTGTTGGCTTGTCAGGAAGGCCGGCGATGGTTGAGTGGATAGCAGGCAGGTCTCCACCCACGCCAGGCCTGGATGCTGGGACCGGTTGCCCCGGTCTGTTTCGGACCATTTCCCGGCGTTCTGACAAATTTCTTGGATGGACAAGAAAATACCGGCATTCTTGCCAAGTCCACTTCTGTTGTGTGCGTAGCGTCATGCTGCTTTGTGTGTGAACCTCGCCCCTGGGGACCGTGAGGAGAACATGAGGTGTAGTGTCTGAGCCTTGGGGATCTCACAGGTGGCGAAGGTTACTCCCCGCATAACTCGCGCCATCGATTCTGACCCCTCGCCAATTCCCCCCCCTCCCCTGTGCTTTTGTCTCTTCTGCTGGGCACGACACATCCTGCTTCGTGGGTGTGACGACATCTCTGCGCTCTTCTCTCTGCCATTCCCTTGTCTGCGGTGTGCACTGCGGTCTTCTCTCACCTCTTCTGTCCTCTGCCACTCATGTTGCCATCAACTTCCGGAGAAATTGTGTGTTGTCAAGAATTGACTCTGTGCCATGCGCCAATCGCCTTTCGCACGCACAAAAGTCAGTTGAAGTCGACTGCCTCCAGTTAGTGATGCGCCCCTTGATCGTGTTTGGTACCAGACACTAGTGGCAGGACTGGTTGCGACGTACCCCCAACAACAAGAACAACAACAACAACAGCAGCAGCAGCAGCAGCAGCAGGAGGAGGAGGAGGAGGAGGAAGAGGAGGAGGAAGAGTAGCAGCAGCCAGCCAGCCAGCCGGTCGGCCGCTGCCCGCCCGCCAGCAACAACAACAGCAACAACAACACCAACAACAACAACAACAACAACAACAACAACAACAACAACAACAACAACAACAACAACAACAACAACAACAACAACAACAACAACAACAACAACAACAACAACAACAACAACAACAACAACAACGTCAACAACAACAACGTCAACAACAACAGCAACAACAACAGCAACAACAGCAGCAGTAGCAGCAGCAGCAGCAGCAGCAGCAGCAGCAGCAGCAGCAGCAGCAGCAGCAGCAGCAGCCAGCAGCAGCAGCAACAGCCAGCAGCAGCAGCCAGCACCACCAGCAGCAGCAGCACCAGCAGCAGCAGCAGTAGCAGCAACAACAACAACAACAACAACAACAACAACAACAACAACAACAACAACAACAACAACAACAACAACAACAACAACAACAACAACAACAACAACAACAACAACAACAACAACAACAACAACGTCAACAACAACAACAACAACAACAACAACAACAACAACAACAACAACAACAACAACAACAAGCCAGCAATCAAACATCGCGGGTTCATTCATTCTGGATCATGGTTGCTCATAAATCTGCGCAAGGCCCAGCCCCCTGCACACATGCACTTGCCTTTTGGCAACGTTCATTCTGCAGCGGAACGGAACAGGTGCTGCTGCTCTATCACCGACCTCTGGCCCCAGCGACACCAGTGCTGGCGCGTTCCCGGGCGGCACTGTGGTCATCGACAGATGTGCCCAATTGCTGCAGGAGCATCGAACTCTGGTGGTACATGGAACACCAGGTGTGTTACGCACATGCGCTCCTGTAGCCTCAGCCATAGTAGCCTCTCCCGTTGTCTCTCCAACAGCCTGTCCCATTGACATTTCTGCGGTCTTTCCCGTAGCCTTACTCACGGCCTCTCCCACGCCAGCCTCATCCATAATCTCGCCCTCCTCCTCCACCCCCGCGTGGGTGGGAGTGGCTATGGCTGAGGCTACGGTGGGACAGGCTACGGGCCCGATATGGGACGGGCGTAAGGCCATGCGTAAGTGTACGGGTGATTCTGGGAGAGGCTTGGGGAGAGGCAATGAGGCTGCTGGAGTGGGTATGAGCGAGACTATAAGAGAGACCATGGGGCATTCTGTGGGGAGGGTCTAGGGAGAGGCTATGGCTAAGGCTATGTGGGTGAAAGTTTGGGAATGGCTCAGTTTGCCGTAAAACCACAGAAAAAAATAGAAAAATGGCTTTTTAGGGGCAACAACGCTTGCAATCTGAAATGTAAAGTTACACAATGCAAGTTCGTTGGTGTTAGCAGAGATTTGCGAAAAATGGTTTGGGACTCACCAACAGGTGTCTGTGCAATAACACTTTTTGTCGACAAAAAAGGCCAAAAATCGGTCATTGAGGAGGGATGATCGAAGAGGTGCTGGGCGGGGCTGTCGAAGACTATGGCTGAGATTCTTGGCGAGACTGTCGGAGAGGCTGCAGGCGGCGATGGGAGAGAAGTGGGCGCATCAAAATTACTAATGGGGAAGCGAATGATGTCGTTGAACTCCGGCAATCTGGTCCACCGTGTTGCGCATTGTGATGTCATGGGTCTCTCTACACGCTCTGTTCTGTACCGGCAGGTTCAGGGAGGACCTCCTTGGGGATGGCGCTCGCACATCGTCTGGGCACTACATATGCCGTCGTCTGGTGGATTGACGCCCGGAGTGTCTCGCACTTGGCCGATTCCTTTGCCTCGCTTTACAGCGAGCTCGGTGTGTGGCGGTGGTCTGTGCGGCGTTGGGCACGTGCAGTGTGGGTGGTCCGGGCCTCGTGTTCGGAAGAAGGCGGGTGGACGAGGGCCTCGCAACGCTCTCCAGACCACAGCGTCGCCACAACGCTTGCCCACGACTCCAAGTCACATCGCAGAGCCCTCGTCCCGAAGCGCGGCCTTGCCCACCTCAAAGCCGCGCATTTGTGAATGCCGTTGGGCAACGCGGTTTGTGCGCCATTTGTGCAGCGAAGCGCTGCTCATGTGCGGGCGCGGGGAGATTGGGTGCGCCGTAAATTGGGTGCGGGTAATTTGGCGTTTCACTTTGGCCGCCAAATTTCCCACGCCAAATCCCGGGGCTCTTCCTGCGTTGTCCTCCCATCCCCTTGTGCTTTGCACGCCCCATGTCTCATTCCTTGTCCCTTGCTTCCGCCAAATTTACCACCGCCAAATTTGATTTGCCAGGCACCAAATCCCCCCCCCCCCCTCCCCCCGTAATGGCGAACGCAGGACACGCCGCAGCGCTCAAGTGCTCTCAAAGGGCGAAGTTGTGTCGGGATGGGGAACGTTGTGTCCGAACTTTGGACGTCCGCAGTGCAGCGCGCAGCGCATCGCGCGCGCACATCTCCTCTCGTCCAACACCGCCGCTGACCGCTCCGTCCGCCCGTGTTTTGGATTGTGTCGTTTGGCCGTAGGATCCGGGCGGCAGGCCTTTGGGTTGGACTTCCACAAGCAGCTGTTGCCCACCGTGTTCCGAGAGTTGAAGGAGGCCCGAGGGTCATGGCTGCTGATCTTCGATAACGCCAACAGGTGCCCCCGCGCATGACCGTCGAGCGTGCGTCCTCTCATGGGCCACACGCCGCCGTTGGTAGTCGAGTCTGATCGAGGGGTGGGTCGGGCCAAGGCGTTCCTGAAGGACGTCCAGACGCCGATGGCCCAACGGCAAGTAACCGTCTCGGCTGTCGGTTAGCCGCTGACCGCTGCCGGCCGCCATCGGTTGACCAGCCCACCGCCGTCGGGTTCAGCCCTCGCAGGGATGTCCTTAACAACGCCTCTTTTTTTTTTTGGTTAAGGACAGCCCTCAAGGACAGCCCCTGGGGACCACGAACCGCCCACCGCGACCAACCGCCAACCACCAACCGCCGCCAACCGCCCGCCATTTTTTCAAGAATGCTTCTGTGGTCTTATGTCGTGCCCATGTCTTGACCATGAAGCAGAGAGCGTCCCCGTGAAGGTTCGCCTCTGTTGGCCTTACGAACCCCCTTTCCCCCCCCTTAACGACAGCCCTGAGCCCTCGACACCGGACACCCAGAGCCTGTCCTTCTTTGATTCGTCATGGAGCGTCCTGCGTAGAGCATGAGATGGGCGTTGCTCGTGCGGTCGTGGCGGGTGCTTCGGCTGGGGCTACCGCTTGTGCCGGTGCCGGGGCGGTGCCAATGCCGCCCGTGCCGGAGCTGATGCCGGTGCCGGTGCCGCGTCTCACACACTCCGCGTGGACGCACGCGTCCCCACCGTCCCTTGCCAAAGCCCCTCGTTCCGCCGCCGTCCTCAGTCATGCGATGCTCGACGCGTACGCCCCCGACCCGGGCCCGAACGGGGCGGTGCTGATCTTGTCCAAAGCCGTGCGCTGGCCCAAGTACCGCGTGGAACGGCTGCCGGCGTTGGCCCCGGCCGAAGGCGCGGTCGTGCTGCGGCACCGGACGGCGTTCGGGGTGACGTCCGGGAGCGCGGAGCTGCTGCGGGTCTACGCAGGTGCGGGTGCCGTGCGGGGGACGCCCTCCGCACTGCACGGGGCATGGGAGGGGCTGACCCGCGACGTTCGGCCGGCGGCGGTGAAGCGGTGGGCACCGCGGGGGCAGCGAGGCTGTACTCGGGAGATAGGGCCCCATGGGGCTGTGGCGGTGGGCGATGGGATGAGCACTGCGCGCTCCACTCCCGAAATGGCACTGCCCCCCCCCCCCCCCGTTCCAGGGCCACGGGGTCGGCGCGTCGCGCCCGCGTAGTGTCTGCAGCCGGCGGGCCCACACCAATCCAAGTGGTAGACCCAGCCCCACCACCACCACCGAACTTCGCACACCACACGAAACACGCCCGAGCGAGCCGAAAAAAAAACGGAAACCCTTCCGACGACCCCCCCGGGCCCCGGGCTGTCCTTGGGCACCCCCCTTTTTGTGTGACGGACAGCCCTTAAGGACAGCCCCCAAGGACCATCAACCGCCAACCGCCAACTGCCAACTGCCACCAACCGCCAACCGCCAACCGCCAACCGCCAACCACCAACCGCCAACCGCCACCAACCACCAACCGCCAATTCTGACCTGCGACGTAATGGGACGTTTTCTTTCTGCAGTAGGGAAACTTCTACAGCATCTTTTCAAGGTTATCAACCCGTCAACCTCGGTGGAACAAAACAGCCCTTTCTCTACGTCAAGAATATCTCACAAAGATATTGTAGGGTAGCTTTTTAGTTGTTTGCCTCCCTGCCCGAGTGTAATTTAAGGATTTTCCCATTCTAGCTCGGAGGTGTCGCCAACCGCCAACCGCCACCAACCGCCAACCACCGCCAGCCGCCAACCATTGTTCAATAGTGCTCCTGTGGTTTTGTGGCTTGCCCATGTTTTGCCCATGAAGCAGAGAGCGTCCCTGTGAAAGTTCGTTTCTGTTGGCGTTACGAGCCCCCCCCCCCGTTTTCTCCTTCAGGACAGCCCTGCCCCCCCTCCCACCCTCCATCCCAGTCGAAAACCGACACATGTGCCTGCGGGCAGGCAGAATGCCAGACACCAGCCCCCAAAGTCATGATGCCAGCGGGTGCGGGGGGGGGGGCTTCCCAAATGGGGACATTGTGCCGGTAGCATCATGAGCGGGCTCCCCATCTCTCGCCATCTTTTTGAACCCCCCCCCCCCATCACCCCCACCCCAACGGTTGGACAACCCCCCCCCCCCATTCCCTCCTCAACAAGGGAACACATGCGTACACCCGGAAGTATCCACGGGCATATTCATTCAGCCTTGATGGCCCACAGTCCCTTCCCTCCGCCCACCTCCCCGCCAAGAGACTACCTAAAAAGCATGGCGCTGGACTCCGGGTGCAAAACACCCTCAGCACTCCCCGCCCCGGTTGCGGTTGGTCCAGCGGTAGGCCAGGCACAGAGCACTCAAGAGATCGCTGGATCGATTCCCGAGGCGTACCAAATCCTGAGGCGAACCCCCACCTTGGGGGCCCCCATGTGCAGTGGCCGGGTGTGAGGTAGCCCTAGGGCTTCCTTATGGCCCCATGCCTTGGGCCTTGCACACCTTGAGACGGTGGGACCACGGGCTGGGGGCCTGCCAAAACCATAACCACCGCTCCCCGTCGCCCCGCCCTCCCTTTTCATCCACCAAAGTACCCCACCCACACCTGCAATGCCTGACACTTCACCTCGAGCAACGAGCCGGTCAATGCCCCGATCAGGTCACCCAAAGGACACGACGCTGGACACCGCCGGTATGACACGCTACCCTCTCCGCCTCCATGAACCCCCGCCCGTTCTGCGGCCCGGAGGCACGCCACCAAACACATGCCGCCGCCGGTGGTACACCGGACGTGCCACCGGGCCATCCAACTTCGCCGCGGTGGTTCACCCCCCGTCCCCACCCCAGCGCTGGATGCGTGCCCCTGCCTAAGGCCCCTGCCTGGCCCCAGTGGCCTGCGGCGCAGTGGGCTGTCGCCTGCGGCAGTGGCCACTGCGGCGCAGTGGAGTGGGGCAGGGGAGTGGGATACACACAATACCCCAGACTACCCAGTTTTTTGACGGCATCCCAAAAGATTGCCTCAAGGGTGGTGCTCAGGGCTGTCCTTTGGGAACGAAATATTTCTTTTCTTTTTTTTTTGGCACTAAGGACGGCCCGGAGGTCATCGGTGGCAGGATTCGGTTAACCGACGGCGTTTGGCACTCAGCCGACGGCGGTTGGCGCTAAACCGACGGCAATTGGCCCACGACCAACCGCAGATACTCGCCGGCTGGCGCCTGCGGAGGTTCGAGTGTACCGGAGGTCGGCAGAGTTTTTTTCTGTTTAGTGTCAAGGACAGCCCTGATGGTGCTGAATGCCCCCCCCCAAAAAAAAAGGGATTTAGGAGATAAGGAAGCGCCGGGCGATGTCTCGCATTGTACTGTGCGTTGCTGCTGCTTCCCCCAACAACGCCTCCGTCGGAATCGGGGCCCTCCATCGCTGCGTTTCCTCAGGGACCCCCCACGTCCTGTCGATGGTGGCGGCTGGAATGTCGGCCTTGGGGGTGGATTATCGAGGGTATTTGGCCCGGCTTCACAAGCGCGGGCTGGTGGAGGACCCCACGGTATGCGGTCTGCCTCGGGGGGTGTCCGAGGTCCGGTGGTGCAGGGTGCGTGAGGGGGGATAGCTCCGCCGTGGGCGGAATGGCGTGATAACCCTTGGGCACAGCAGGTCGCCGGGGGCAGGAAAGGGGGGATTGAGAGGTACAGCCCCAAAGCAACGCTTCCAACTTTGCCCAATCGGATGGCGGGATGGTGCGTGCGTGCGTGCGTGCGCGTGCTGCTTGCGGACTGTGTATGTGTAGGGGATGCAGATTGCTCAGGCAATTACTCCAGATGTACACCCACTGTTTGTATTATACTGCATGGTATACTACCCCCCCCCTCCCCTGTAAAAGCCACGCTCTTGTCCAAGCTACAGCAGGCGTAGGGACCGTATTAATTTGGTACCTAATTTGATTTGCTACAAATGTAGTGCGGCCACACAAGACATGTGTTTGGTGACAAATATGCCAGTTAGATAGCTTGATGGACACATTTGTCTTGAGTGTTTGCCCACTTGAACCCACACAGCTCTGATTTTGGGGATATTTGTGCATTACATTCCCCGTTCTTGCACCAGCTCACCATGCAATCTTCTCTTTTTGAACCTCGGCGTCTACGGCCTTGTCCAAGCTACAGTCGGCGCAGGGACCGTATTACTTTGGGGCTTTTGCGTACCTTTTACAGGGGGGGGGGGGTACAAGAGACAGAGAGAGCGAGCGAGCGATGGAGAGAGAGAGAGAGTGTGTGTGTGTGTATCTGTGTGCCCGTTAGAAGGTCCCCCGGGACTCCACTTTGTTCATGGTCCCTGAAGCGATGTACACTGGAGGTCAGCACAGCTCAGCGGCGGGCAACGCCCGCGTCCTGCGCCTCAGGCGTGGCCTTGTGGTGTGTACAGCGCCACAGAAGGACCGTCGCTCGGGCCCCAGGTCTGCTCATTGGAGGCCCGGCCATGCTCCCGATGGGGGCGTCGCGGCGGCGGCCGGCTCCTGCGGCGCCCCACAAGGCTGGGGGGCGGGGGAGGGTAGGGGTGTGCCCTGGCGAACCCGAGGGCTGCCAGAGTTCGGGTGCCCGCTGGGCGTGTCGTGTAGTGGGTCCGATGAGGTGCGTAAAAGCAAAGCGGGACAACAACGGCAACAACCAGCACAGCCCCATTACGCCAATTACTGGGCGCCACTGACGTGCAAACGGCACACCATGCCACATCCAGCACAGCCCCGGCACACCAACCACTGGACTCCACGAACGCGGAAACGACACCAGCAAGAGCACCGGCCGCAGCGGCCGACAGAACGCAGCGACCCGACGCAACATGCGAAGGGAAGAACGGGTGACTGTCCAAGGCCCCGTCAAGAAACAGCAACAACCCGACGGAATGTCGCACAGGGGGTCCAGGTGCGGGTGCGGGTGATATCTTAACAGAGATCATGCGCATTGGGTGTGCCTCCGTCACACCGGTCAGTCCTCGCCGTCCTCCTTCCAGGTCACTTTGGTGCGCGTTGCCCTGCAAACCAGCTGCCTGTTGGGCCTGCTGGTGCATCTGGGCCCCGCCATCCCCGTGGCGGTGCTGCAAACGGTGGCGGTCCCCGTGGTCCAGAGGGTGCACGCCCAAACGCCCGCCGCCGACCCCTTGCCCGAGGCCGCCGCTCTGCTGGCGGACCTGCAGGCGTTGTGCCTTGTGCACGTGGCGGGGGAGCAGATTCATGTGCAGGAGCGGATCAGGTCTCGCTTGGTGCTCCCCGTGTTTGTGTTGTGAAACGCGGCAGGGCGCCGCCCCCACATTGCGTGCAGAGATATCCCCCCCCCCGTCCCCTTCCACCCCGGCCCCCACCCCTGGAGACCCGGCGCTGGCGAGACGGGGTCTAAATAAAATGCGTGTGGCATCTCCATACTTGATAGCCTCAGTGACATGCCCAGGTGCACCCTCTCATACAACCACGGCACAAGGCAAACGAAGAGGGAAGAGGAACACGGAAGAGGCCGGAACAAAGGGAGCGAAGTGAGCGCAGGGAAGGCGGAAAGGGGTGACCGCACCTGCTTCCGTGTCTGCCGAGACTTTCATCAAGGAAGCTGCACCGCCAGCCTTGGATGAAGATCCTAACATGAACCCCAACCCATTCCCGGTGTGCCACAGCAGAGGGATCCGAGTACATCGTTGGGCGGCCGTTGAGCTGTAGGACTCGGCAAAGGAAAAGCCAATGCACGTGCAAGAGGTAGTGCGGCATGGCGCAGAGGGATGCTGGCCAAGGCGAGCATGAGAGCGAGCGGAGAAGCCCGGGCGGGTGTTTGTAGGGCGCGAGTGGTCGATGGTGCCGTGGCGAGGCAGCAAACGTGCGTGTCAATGGGGCGTGAATGGCACCTGACGGAGAGCGTGCTGCGCAGTGTGCCAGTCTTATGTCCAAAAACCGCCGCCGCAGCCCCTCAAGTCGCCTTCATAGTAGCGCAGCAGGATGGCTGAGATATGCAAACATGCAAAGCGGCAGCAGCGCGGAGGAATGGGAATCGAGGCTAGAGGAGTGACACACGGGTATTGGCGTGGATGGCGAAGGAAGGAGAAAGAATGGGCCAGCGCCGTGAGCTACAGGGGGGTCCTTTTGGGAACTAGTTTTTTTTTTTGTTAAGGACCGCCCTTAAGGACCGCCCCAAGGGACCACCAACCGCCAACCACCAACCGCCAGTCGCCAACCGCCAACCGCCAATCGCCACCAACCGCCAATCGCCACCAACCGCCAACCGCCTATCGCCACCAACCATGGTTGAGCATGTGAGCCACACGCAGTCTTTTTGCAAAACTGCCGTTCAGGAACACTTTTTTCTCTCTCTTAAGGATCCCCCTGGTGACCTGTGCACAAATATGGGCAGCCGAGTCAACGAGGCGTGCTCTGCGGGGCAGAGGGGCCGGTTTCCCAATTGTTGCTTTGTAAGTTTTCTTAGGGAGAAGCATTGTGTGTGTGTGTGGAAGCCGGGCCTGAAGACATGGCAGTATAAAGTAGGACTGGGTCGGTCTACAGCTTTGGCTCCCTGGGGTCTTAAAGAGGGCCTTTTTCGTTTAGGAGCCCCATGTCAAAACCGGGAAACCCAACCCAACAGTTTGCGCATTATTGTGAAGAGAATGATAACAGCAACGGCCAAGTAACACTGAACCCACAGAAGCCTCCTACCGGCAGCAGTAGGAAGGCATTGAGAGCTCGGGCAGAGGAAGGCCTATGAAGTAACAACCGCACAAGGAGGAGAGGGTTGCGTTGCATGAGGACCAGTGATTATGACAATGGGTTCAGTAGACGGAAGGACCGGCGTGCGTTGTGTAGACACCCCCGTGAGCCAAAGGCACGTGTCCAGATGAAAGTTGGAGCCTGAAACGGCCACAAGCGAGTGGACGTTTGCACTTTGCTTGCGGCAGTGTGACGGTAATTGCCGCGGTCCGGATAGGTGCCACCCCAAAGTTTCAAGAACTTGCAAGGTAGAAATACATGCCCAGCTAAGCAGGAACCACGTGGAAGTATATGTCGCACAGACGTGACTCTCAGCTCAGGGGCAAGAGCTAGCAAGGTCCCAGTGACCTTTGTAATGGAAGTTGTGTCCCTACTAGTGAACCACCACATGCATGATTTATCAGAAACACAATTGATGGCACTCGCGTGAGTTTACATGGGGCAGCCAAAGAAATCATCAACTATGTCACCACAGACCCCACCAAATGGGTTGACGTCGAAGCATATCCATGGGCGACAACATTGCTACCGGTGGCAAGGTGGCAAGAACGTGGCACTTCCACCCACGAAGGGCATCATGAGGGGCCGAGGACCATGATGCTAGTGGCCCCACATACAGTCGTGGCGTGGATTGTGGACAAATACAAGCAACCAAATGAGCAAGACAACCAGCTTATCTTTGAGCTGGAAACCTCCAACAGTGTGTGAGAGACGTCTTGCTGCGAAATTAGGAAGGCTAACCGTGCTCCAAGAGACCTGCAAATTATAGTAGATATTGCTGAAGGCGCAGCAAACGGGCCCTGCCTAGGCTGCATTAGGCCAAGCGCTGGCAAGGGCTCGCTCGTAGGTCCCCCCGATCCTCCTCCTCCGCGGCCAATGTTTGGTGAGTGGGTCGCAGTGGCGCCGGTCCCGGCGCCGCCATCCCCTGCCCCCACACCGCCCATGCCAAGGCCTCACAGACCCCTTCCCTCCGCTCCAGCTCCGTGGTGGACGACCTGCTGACGCCTTCAATCGCCCTGGCGCTGAAGCGGGAGGTCATTGTGTGCCTGGACCGCGTGTATGTGTTCCACGCCGGGGACCAGTGCATCAAGCCTTCCACGCGCGCCCTCCACTCCCCCGTGAAGGAGGCCCTGAAGTGGGTGCGGAACTTCGACCTGCAGGACCGCACCCCCCTGGCGCGGCTCTTGGCCAAGGCCGGCACGTACGACCTGGTGGGGAGGGGGCTGCCCACCGAGGCCTTGGCGCTGCTGGATCGTGCAGTGCAGGTGGCATCTGCGGAGGTGACCCCTCTCTCCCGCCCTCTGCCAGCTGGTGTGAGGATTGTCGAGCATTCATGTCGGGCGTGGTTGAAAGAGGGTAGTTGGAGACTCATGAGCGCTGCGGAGGGCTGATGTTGTGTCTTGACAATTATGAGGGATGTGGGGGGTTGATGAGGGATGCTGCTGCTGCCGCTCCTCCTGATCCTCCCGCTGCTGCTGCTGACCCTGCGTCCCTGCTCCTTCTGCTGCGGTTGCTGCTGCTCCTGTATCAACCCTCCACACCCCACATAAGTCCTCAATCACCTCCATCAACGCTCTACACTCCCGTAAGTCCTGAACAGCAACGTGGCCCGCAGGACGGGTGCCCCAACAACGCAGAACCCCCGGGACGGAGATGCGTCCTGTCGAAAACGTGTCGTGGGCCACAGTCGCCGACACATTTGTCACTGAAGCCGAGACCAATGAGCCCCTCGTTGTGCCCCTCCCCCATTCCTTCGGTCGGGCCGGGTCCCCTCCGGGCCCTCCTGGGCCTTCCGATGGGGCCTTTCGTGGGGCATGGTGCGGTGTGGTGCAGTCCTGGACGCCGGGAGATGCAGACCCCCTCAAGGCGCAACGGGGCGGCACCGCCAGACAGCCACACGGTCTGGTGCCTCGCTCCCCGGGCGCCATGGGATCAGTATGCCAAAGAGTGGATGCGCACGCACCGACCACCTCGCTCCCCAGCAAGTCTTCGGGTCCAACAGTCGGCCGTGAGGTTGCAGATGGCTGTTTGGCTAAGCGCGCGCTGCGTGTCGTGTGTCGTGCACCTGCGGCAGAGGGCCGTGTCGTGCACCTGCGGCAGAGGGCCGTCACCCTCTCTGCCACCGGGCGGCTACCGTCCCAGGCTGCCATGGGGACGCCCTGCCGCTCTGCTTGATGGGGCTACCGAAGTTCTCGCCGGGCCCTGCCCTCGATGCCTCCGGGCCCTGGTGGGGCATTGCCGAGGCTGGCACTTGGGCAGCTGAGATCCTTCAGCACACTGCCGCACTGCCTTGGGGCAGTGGGCAGGGGGAATCCCGCAGTACACTGCCACACTGCAGTGGGCAGTGGGCAGTGGGGTCCCCGCGATTCTTTGCCACTCGGCAGTGGCACTTCTGCCTCTCACCGCCTCGGGGCAGTGGGCAGTGGAGCTCTTGCTGTACACTGCCTCACTGCCTTGGGGCAGTGGGCTGTTGCGGTGTAGTGTGGTGTGGTGTGGTGTGGTGTGGTGTGGTGTGCCGAAGGCGCTGTTACCGAAAGGCAAAGGCCGGGATGTCTACCCACGGGTACAGGTAAACGGGCTGGGCTGTGTGTGTTGTGTGCGCGCTGTGTGTAAGTGTGTTGTGGCATAGCCGGACCAGTGCACTCTCGCACTTGGCCGACACTGCCTTGCCGACGCCTGCGCGCAGTCACACAGGGTCTCATTTGCCCACTGCACCCTGCGTGCCGCGCTGCACCACCAGTGCCTTCTGTGTGGTGCACTCTGCTTGGTGCTCTGCACCACACTGCACTGTGTGTGCCCTGCTGCACTGTTGTCGTGGGCAGGGGGCAGTGGGCAGTGGAACTCCTGCAATGCACTGCCCCACTGCCTGGGGGCAGTGGGCAGTGCAACTCCTGCAATACACTGCCCCACTGCCTTGGGGCAGTGGGCAGTGGACCTCCTTCAATACACCGCCTCACTGCCTGGGGGCAGTGGGCAGTGGACCTCCTGCAATACACTGCCGCACTGCCTGGGGGCAGTGGGCAGTGGACCTCCTTCAATGCACTGCTCCACTGCCTGGGGGCAGTGGGCAGTGGACCTCCCGCAACACACTGCCTCACTGCCTGGGGGCAGTGGGCAGTGGACTACCTTCAATGCACTGCCCCACTGCCTGGGGGCAGTGGGCAGTGCAACTCCTGCAATACACGGCCGCATTGCCTGGGGGCAGTGGGCAGTGCAACTCCTGCAATGCACTGCCTCACTGCCTGGGGGCAGTGGGAAGTGGAACTCCTGCAAAGCACTGCCTCACTGCCTGGGGGCAGTGGGTAGTGCAACTCCTGCAATGCACTACCTCACTGCCCTGGGGCAGCGGGCAGTGGAACTCCTGCAATGCACTGCCTCACTGCCTGGGGGCAGTGGGCAGTGGACCTCCTGCAATGCACTGCCTCACTGTCTGGGGCAGTGGGCAGTGCAACTCCTGCAATGCACTGCCTCGCTGCCTGGGGGCAGTGGGCAGTGGAACTCGTGCAACGCACTGCCTCACTGCCCGGGGGGGGCAGTGGGCAGTGGAACTCCTGCAATGCACTGCCCCCCTGCCTGGGGGCAGCGGGCAGTGCAACTCTTGCAATGCACTGCCTCACTGCCCTGGGGCAGTGGGCAGTGGACCTCCTGCAATGCACTGCCTCACTGCCTGGGGGCAGTGGGCAGTGGAACTCCTGCAATAACCGGGCGCACCGGCCTGGGGGGGACGGGGAGTCCTGCCCAGGGGGTGGTCGGAACCTCCTGCAAGGCCCATGGGGAGCCATCATCTTCCAATAACCGGGCGCACCGGCTTGGGGGGGACGGGGAGTCCAGCCCAGGGGGTGTTCGGAGCCTCTTGCCAGGGCCAATGGGGGGCCATCTTCTTCAGAGAACCGGGCGCACCGGCCCGGGGGGGACGGGGAGTCCTGCCCAGGGGGTGTTCGGAGTCTCCTGCCAGGCCAATGGGGGGCCATCTTCTGCAGAGAACCGGGCGCACCGGCCCGGGGGGGACGGGGAGTCCTGCCCAGGGGGTGTTCGGAGTCTCCTGCCAGGGCCAATGGGGGGCCATCTTCTTCAGAGAACCGGGCGCACCGGCCCGGGGGGGACGGGGAGTCCAGCCCAGGGGGTGTTCGGATCCTCCTGCCAGGGCATTGGGGGGCCATCTTCTTCAGAGAACCGGGCGCACCGGCCTGGGGGGGACGGGGAGTCCTGCCCAGGGGGTGTTCGGAGTCTCCTGCAAGGCCAATGGGGGGCCATCTTCTGCAGAGAACCGGGCGCACCGGCCCGGGGGGGACGGGGAGTCCTGCCCAGGGGGTGTTCGGAGTCTCCTGCCAGGCCAATGGGGGGCCATCTTCTTTAGAGAACCGGGCGCACCGGCCCGGGGGGGACGGGGAGTCCTGCCCAGGGGGTGTTCGGAGTCTCCTGCAAAGCCAATGGGGGGCCATCTTCTTCAGTGGGCAGTGGAACTCCTGCAATGCACTGCCCCACTGCTTGGGGGCAGTGGACAGTGCAACTCCTGCAATGCACTGCCTCACTGTCCCAGAGCAGTGGGCAGCGGAACTCCTGCAATGCACTACCTCACTGCCCTGGGGCAGTGGGCAGTGGAACTCTCTCAATGCACTGCCTCACTGCCCTGGGTCAGTGGGCAGTGCAACTCCTGCAATACACTGCCGCACTGCCTGGGGGCAGTGGGCAGTGCAACTCCTGCAATGCAATGCCTCACTGCCCGGGGGCAGTGGGCAGTGCAACTCCAAACTCCTGCCACGCACTGCCTCACTACCTGGGGGCAGTGGGCAGTGCAACTCCTGCAATCCACTGCCTCAGTGCCCTGGGGGCAGTGGGAAGTGGAAGTCCTGCAATGCACTGCCTCACTGCCTGGGGGCAGTGGGCAGTGCAACTCCTGCAATGCACTGCCTCACTGCCTGGGGGCAGTGGGCAGTGGAACTCCTGCAATGCACCGCCTCAACGCCTGGGGGCAGTGGGCAGTGCAACCCCTGCAATGCACCGTCTCACTGCCCTGGGGCAGTGGGCAGTGAAACTCCCGCAATGCACTACCTCACTGCTTGGGGGCAGCGGGCAGTGGAACTCCTGCAATGCACTGCCCCACTGCCTGGGGGCAGCGGGCAGTGGAACTCCTGCAATGCACCGCCTCACTGCCCTGGGGGCAGTGGGCAGTGCAACTCCTGCAACGCACTGCCTCACTGCCTGGGGGCAGTGGGCAGTGCAACTCCTGCAATACACTGCCGCACTGCTTGGGGGCAGTGGGCAGCGCAACTCCTGCAACGCACTGCCGCACTTGCTTGGGGGCAGTGGGCAGTGGACCTCCGGCAATACACTGCCGCACTGCCTGGGGGCAGTGAGCAGTGCAGCTCCTGCATTACTCTGCCCCACTGCCTGGGGGCAGTGGACAGTGCAACTCCTGCAATGCACTGCCTCACTGTCTGGGGGCAGTGGGCAGCGGAACTCCTGCAATGCACTGCCTCACTGCCTGGGGGCAGTGGGCAGTGGAACTCCTGCAATGCACTGCTCCACTGCCTGGGGGTATTGGGCAGTGCAACTTCTGCAATACACTGCCGCACTGCATGGGGGCAGTGGGCAGCGCAACTCCTGCAATGCACTGCCTCACTGCCTGGGGGCAGTGGGCAGCGGAACTCCTGCAACGCACTGCCTCACTGCCTGGGAGCAGTGGGCAGTGCAACTCCTGCAATGCACTGCCTCACTGCCTGGGGGCAGTGGGCAGTGCAACTCCTGCAACGGGTGGTCGGAGTGTAGTGCCGGGCCTGTGGGGATGTACCACTGGGCGCACCGGCCCGGGGGGATGGGGAGTCCAACCCAGGGGGTGGTCGGGGCATCCTTCAGGGCCTATGGGGGGCCATCATCTTCGGAGAACCGGGCGCACCGGCCTGGGGGGGACGGGGAGTCCTGCCCAGGGGGTGGTCGGAACCTCCTGCAAGGCCCATGGGGAGCCATCATCTTCCAATAACCGGGCGCACCGGCCTGGGGGGGACGGGGAGCCCAGCCCACGGGTGGTCGGAACCTCCTGCAAGGCCCATGGGGAGCCATCATCTTCCAATAACCGGGCGCACCGGCCTGGGGGGGACGGGGAGTCCAGCCCGGGGGGTGGTCGGAGCCTCCTGCCAGGGCCAATGGGGGGCCATCTTCTTCAGAGAGCCGGGCGCACCGGCCCGGGGGGGACGGGGAGTCCTGCCCAGGGGGTGTTCGGAGTCTCCTGCCAGGGCCAATGGGGGGCCATCTTCTTCAGAGAACCGGGCGCACCGGCCCGGGGGGGACGGGGAGTCCTGCCCAGGGGGTGTTCGGAGTCTCCTGCCAGGCCAATGGGGGGCCATCTTCTTTAGAGAACCGGGCGCACCGGCCCGGGGGGGACGGGGAGTCCTGCCCAGGGGGTGTTCGGAGTCTCCTGCCAGGGCCAATGGGGGGCCATCTTCTTCAGAGAACCGGGCGCACCGGCCCGGGGGGGACGGGGAGTCCTGCCCAGGGGGTGTTCGGAGTCTCCTGCCAGGCCAATGGGGGGCCATCTTCTTTAGAGAACCGGGCGCACCGGCCCGGGGGGGACGGGGAGTCCTGCCCAGGGGGTGTTCGGAGTCTCCTGCCAGGCCAATGGGGGGCCATCTTCTTCACAGAACCGGGCGCACCGGCCCGGGGGGGACGTGGAGTCCTGCCCAGGGGGTGTTCGGAGTCTCCTGCCAGGCCAATGGGGGGCCATCTTCTTCAGAGAACCGGGCGCACCGGCCCGGGGGGGACGGGGAGTCCTGCCCAGGGGGTGTTCGGAGTCTCCTGCCAGGCCAATGGGGGGCCATCTTCTTCAGAGAACCGGGCGCACCGGCCCGGGGGGGACAGGGAGTCCTGCCCAGGGGGTGTTCGGAGTCTCCTGCCAGGCCAAGGGGGGGCCATCTTCTTCAGAGAACCGGGCGCACCGGCCTGGGGGGGACGGGGAGCCCAGCCCAGGGGGTGTTCGGAGTCTCCTGCCAGGCCTGTGGGTACTCCTTCCTACCCCTTAGCAGCAGCAGGCAAGTAAGCAGGCAGTACCGGGGGTCATAACCCCGGGGTAATAGTATCTGGGACTCAACGTGAGTCCTCTTAACCAGGAACAACCCCAAACACCGCCGGGGCTTAACTCCCGAACGTAACGGTGTTTGGGGCCCCCGTGGGCCTTATGAGCCCACGGAGTGTACTGAGGCGTGGCTACCAGCTGGACTGTGGCCTGCCATACCCATTTCTGGGCTCGCCTCTGTACGGCCGGTCGAGTCCGGCTCTGGGGGTTGCGCACCAAACTGGCCCCGGGGGGGGGGCATTTACCCTGTTAAGCATTAGTTACGGCAGTAGGCACTATTCATTACGTTAGGGAATTACTCAGCGCTTTTGTTTACCCCGCAGACATGCCCCTTCCAGTGGTGCGCTCACCTTTGGGGCTGCCTTTGGGGGATCGGGGGCTGTTACCCCTCCCGGACGCCCTCCCTGGTGTTGGCGCCGGGGTGGTGGCCGGGGGGCCTTATACCGTACCTAAAGGATGTTGGATACCGATACCGGGGTGTCCAACCGGACGGGGACAGGGACTGTGTCTCCGGGCTTACAATCGACTGACCCACATTCAACGGCTGTTGGTATGGTAGCCTGCTCCACTTCAGTCCTGTACCACTCAGGCCAGCTTCTTATCCCTCCTCATACCCTCGCACATGTTGCAGGGCGGGGGGTCGTTGTTGGGGCCCCCCGCGCATGCCCGCGCCACTGGCCACCCTCTCCTCCCAGGCACCGCGCCTCTGC
The DNA here is from genome assembly GCA_964036045.1 of Eutreptiella sp. 'Long Island Sound 2002'. Classification (NCBI taxonomy): domain Eukaryota; phylum Euglenozoa; class Euglenophyceae; order Eutreptiales; family Eutreptiaceae; genus Eutreptiella; species Eutreptiella sp. 'Long Island Sound 2002'. Next base: position 164,404,069 of record OZ038378.1, read on the forward strand.
TAGGGCGGGGGCCCCTCACATGCACCCTTCAGGGCCCTTTCCACCTGCACACCTGGACGCTTGCCATGAAGACCCCGCATTGGAGCCTCCTCGTCGGCGCGCCCGGGTCCAGCTGTTCACGCGGCCGGCCGCCGATGCGGGGCCCTGGAGGCGCGCCGCACGGGCGCTGCCGGCCTGTGAGAGGGGCAAGGGCAGGAGAAGGGGGTGGGGGGGGGGCAGTGGGCAGGGGAGGCGGCACGGAGTGGCTGCGGGAGGTAGTGCATGGGGGGCACCGAGAGCTGCATGGGGGTGTGCGGGATGGAGTTGGGGCAGAGGGCCCTGTGGGTGGGGCAAAGGCGCGGGGGGGGCGCATGTCCGGGCTCCTGCGTGGGCTGGTGCGTGGGCGGGCACGTAGGGGAAGAGAGGAGGGGGAGGCTTGGTCAGCCGTCCTCTACGGAGGGTCGCTGACCGTTCCCAGGGCCAAGGCGGCCGGTACTAGGGGGCGCGGGGTCCCTGGGGATGGTGCTTGGCACTGGGACGTGCGCGCACCCGACACTGTTAGTACACCGCCTAATGGCAGTGCCCGGGCCCTGTCGTCGGGGGCTTCGCACCCGGCACCCAGCCCGTGAGTAGAGCTGGGGAGTACTCAGGGTGTGGTGTGGTGTGGTGTGGTGTGGTGTGGTGTGGTGTGGTGTGGTGTGGTGCGGTGCGGTGTGGTGTGGTGTGGTGTGGTGTGGTGTGGTGTGGTGCGGTGCGGTGCGGTGCGGTGCGGTGCGGTGCGGTGCGGTGCGGTGCGGTGCGGTGCGGTGCGGTGCGGTGCGGTGCGGTGTGGTGCGGTGTGGTGTGGTGTGGTGTGGTGTGGTGTGGTGTGGTGTGGTGTGGTGTGGTGTGGTGTGGAACAGAAAACACGCATGCAGCCACGGTGTCCAATGGCTGCCCTGACGTGCATGTGCGATGTGACACGGATGCATGTTGCTCCGATGCGCATTCGTTCCATCAGGACACTGCCCTCAACGTGAGTATCCACAGTGCCCTTGGGGACGCCTGGAGTTGCATGAGGGACCGCACGAACGGCTACAAGCATTACCAAACGGCACTCGCCCAAGCGGCATCCCTCGACGGTACCCAAACTGCGTTGCTGCATTACAAGTGCGGCCGCCTGTGGTCCCAGACCCAGTCCCTTCCCGATGAAGAGGTGTGCGCTTTTCCCGGCGGTACTGAAGTGCATGAGCGTGCCCACCTGCCGCCCTTTGTCATAGACCAAGTGATACGGCTGGTCTTCAGTGTTGCGATACCGCCAAAGAATGCCCATCAACGCGAGGATGTGGGGAGTTTGTCCTTTATCGGGTGGAATGGTGTGGAAGGTTCGAGCCCCCTCGGCGCGCACTGTGCAGACACTGTCCGTGCTATCCCCCATCATCGATTGGCAGTACTCTGGTAGGAACTCACAAGGTTGCCTCACTGTGTATGCCTCTACCATCCTACCACCCCTGAGGCTCTGGCTTGCCAATCGAGCAAGTTGCTACAAATACAGTTGAAGTGCCGATTGTTCGCACACAGCTCTGGGGGCGGTGGCTTGCCTCATCGATAGGGCTGTCCGGCATAGAGCTGTGGTGCGTTGGTGTGCATCGACCGCGTTGCGGTGTGTATTGTGTTTGCAGACCGTCTGCCTTCCAGCCTCTGGGGCGGCAGCCCGCCCAGCAGAGAGTTGTGGGTTTGCGCGCGTTTTGGAGGGGAGGGCGACTGCACGCCTGCCCACGCACAAAGATGAGTCGCGCGCACTGCGATGGTTTGCCGTTGTGATGTTGTGTGGGTCCGCTGGCACACCTGCTGCACACGGCGCTGCCGATCTGCGCTGGTCCTCTGGGCAGATGCGCCAAAACAATGTGGACCGCAATCCGGCGGCAGAGCACTTCTCGAAGGCACTATCAAGCCTCTCCGGCCGACTGCCGGAGATGGACTGTGGGCACTGGGGCATGCCCCCGCCCAGCGCCTGGCGCCCGGTTTTGGACGCCCCAATACGTGTGGCCAGTCAAGTGCACACCGTATGTGGCCCTCCCTCTCTCCTTCTCTACGTCCCGGACATGCGTACCCCCTCGTCTTTGGAGGCCTCTCTCAAACAAATGCCTGTGCACCGCCGCACCGCAAGTGCACTTGATGTCCATGTCTGACCCTATGGCACATTCATAGCCTCACGCCCCCGACTCAATGGGGCTCAGTGCATAGAGTGCTCGTGCACGGGGGGCGAATGCTACGGATCCTGAAAAACAGGGCTGACTGTGCAAAACACCGCCCGTTCCGGCAGCGTCACAGGGACAGACCAGCAATTGGGCTGATGCGCACATTCCAGTGGACAGAGTACCCGGCGTTGTGCAATTTGGCAAGTCACAGTCGTTTGTGCACCATTCGGCAATAGGGCTCAAGAACGACCATGTCCTCTCTGTCTCCTTAGAGCAAGAGCCGAGGCATCGGTGGTACATGCTGGTCATTGTGGGTTTCAAATGCCGGTGTCCCCGCCCCAATCTCCAGATCAACTTGGATGCGTGGCGCTGCCCTGCATTCAGGGGCAGGCTGAGGGTCGCAGGGGCGCGGTTGACATCCCGCACCGCCCCCCCCGCCATGATCCCCCACCGCCTCCTCCCCAGCTCTACCCCTGCCCCCCCCCCCCCCCCCCCGCCCCTCATCGCACTCCACTTCAGTCCTGTCCTGCATGGCTTCCCCCAGGAGGTCGCAGAGCTTTACAGGCGGCAGGTGGTCATGTGTCAGCGTGAGAAGCGCAGCAGCGGAAAAGTCTCCAAGCATTCCGCCAGGGCCCAGCAGCACGCGACGGCCGCCATCAAGTTGGCTGCCATGTCGGATCATGGGGTGCCCATCAGGTCTCGTGTGGGGCTGCACGTTCCCCGCTCTTGCGTCGTCCGGATCCAAGTTGTGGCAGTCCGGCGGTGTCGTGGGAGCGTGAGTGGGTACGCAGGGCGCAGCCCGGGGTGCGGCGCGTGGGCGCGTGCCGTCTCCGCCACTGCGGTCGGTGCAGGAGAGCGGCGAGCGGTCTGGGCCACCGAGAGCAGCGGGAAGGACGGGAGCTGCCCCCGCCCCCTCCCCCGGCGGGATGGGCGGGCGCGCAGTGGAGGGTGCGGCGGCGGGGGGTCGTGGCCACGGCGTTGGGGCCTGAGCCGGCACAGACTTGGGGTGGCGGGGGCTGCAGCAGGTCGCAGGTGGGCAGGGCAGGGCGGTGCCCTGGGCTACGACCGCTGTGGCGGGGCCCAGCGGTCGCCGGCGGTCGCGGGGCGACGGAGGCGCATCCCCGGCGTCGCGGGGACTCAACTGTTGTCGTCATCTCCCGCCAGTCACCTGACACGCCTGGCGGACGGCACACCTCCTCGCACTCACACGCGTTGCGCTTGGGTGCCTTGGGAAAGAGTTTCGCATGCCCCCTTCCGGCAGATACCACATGAGAGACCTTCAACGTCCACTTCAGGCGTCATGTGCCATGGCTCCAACCACGGGATTTGAGCACCGATGTGCAGGGCACCACCGCGTGTGTCGCGTGTGCATCTTGAGGGCGATTGAGCACCGATGTGCAGCGCACCACCGCGTGTGTTGCATGTGCATCCTGGAGGCGATTGAGCACCGATGTGCAGCGCACTGTGTGTGTCGCGTGCGCATCCTTGAAGGCCATGACCGTCTTCAGTGCCCTGCGCTGGCGCCATCCGTTCTGGAAGGCACCGCTTTGGTTTCCCCGTTCACAGCCTATTGACCAGTTTCGAGGTGCTCGAAGAGATAGCGGCCTTGGGATGCGGCGACGGAGTCAGCGAATATGCGGAGTGGAAGCGCCGGATGCGAGACGCCTTCGGTCACTGCGTGGACACGGCAGCGCACCAGTCGATCAGTTACAGCGCCTCGCATTTGCTGCGAGGTCCGTTGCACCGTCGACCTTTGCCCTTGTCCTTTCCGGATGTCCCCCAACACATCACACACCCGCCCCCCTGCTCCCCCCACTCACACACACACAGGGCGGCGGCGGTGCCCGTGCTGGGGGTTATGGCGGGTGACGCGGTGGGACAGGGGAGCGTTCTTGAGGGTGGCGGTGCTGGTGGTGGTGGCCGTGGGTGATGGATCGTGGCGGAGTGTAGCATAGTGTGCTCCGTTGTGGACAAGGGCGCGGTGACCGGGGCGTTTCCCTCGTGTGCAGCGTTTGTGTGCAATCAAGAAGAAGAGGCCGCGCGGGACTCGCTTTTGGTGGAAATGGAGTTTGTGATGATGAAGATCCGCGACGCAGCTTTGCTGAGGTGTGCCTCTCTTTGAGGTCGCCGGTTGAAAGGCGCGATGCGTGACAATAGTAAGTCTCACGGGAAGGGGCCAGTGCTTTGGTGCTGTTTGTGAAGCAAGTGGCATCGCTCAAGGACATGTCTGGGGGATGTTGATGCGGTGCGGGGGGTCGAAGTCGTTGTCCTTGTCATCTTTGTTCTGATGCAAGTGTACCCATCGGTATCTACCCAAACCCCCTGGGGGTGATAGGGCGAGGGAGCGACGACGACGACGACGACGACGACGACACCACATCCAACAAGGACACCCCCAACAGCATCACTACCAACAGCAGCAGCGCAACCACCAGCACCACCATTGCCGCCATGGCAATGCGCCCCAAACGACGTGCCAAATGCCTCCCGCGCCAAAAGATGCAGCAGCAGCACACCACCACCAGCACCATCACCAACCACCACCCGCAGCAACAACACCGACGGCCAAGATGGCAACAGCGACAGACACAAACAACAAGAAGACCAATGACGACAACAATACCAACAAGGACAAAGTGGACAACAACGGCACCAGGTGCACCGATGCATCCAAAAAAAAATTCATTGGCTCCAGCCCATGACTTAGCCGCACTATCTTGGGCCGGGCGGGGTGGCAGCCACGGAAGAGAATGGGGGGGGGGGGGATTAAGTTGATTTATGCCGGGACGCCGTGATTCATAGCAACCGCAACACCAACAACAGCAACAACAACAACAACAACAACAACAACAACAACAACAACAACAACAACAACAACAACAACAACAACAACAACAACAACAACAACAACAACAACAACAACAACAACAACAACAACAACAACAACAACAACAACAGGAACAACAACAACAACAGCAGCAGCAGCACCAACACCACCAACAACAACAACACTAACACCATCAACAGCGAGGAGAACAACAACACAACAACGACAGCAGCAGCAGCAGCAGCAACCAGCAACAACAACAAGAAGCAATAACAAGCACCGCAAGACCACCACCATCACCACAACGAGCCCACCACCACCAACAACAACGGCTGGAAAACCAGAGTAACCACAACAGCTGCAATAATGGCCCACACCGAAAGGCACAACCCGGATCTCTGCCTTGCGCCCTCCGCAAACATTGCTACTGGTTTGCCATAGTTCAGCCACAGTTCTCAGGCTGCCTTTTTCCGGCCTGTGTCTGCTCCTCCCCCGGACTCTGTTCCGGCAACTGCAAATGGCAACACAGACCGATCACTCGTTGGCCTCCAGGCTTTTGGCATTGAACATGTACGAGATCCATTTCCATATGAATTCGGAGTTGACATTGGAGAGTCTGGAACACGAGAAGCGCACTCAAATTCAGCAAATGGAGCTCAATGATTTGGTCATGAAGCTGAAGAAAGTGGAGGAGAAGGGGGGGTTGAGTGTCGGCGAAACCATCTTTCATCAGGTGTCGATGGTGGGTGGTGCTGAGTGTGAAGCGTGCGGTGGAATGTATTGGGAGGTGCATCCCCGTGTGGGCCAGGGGATGTGGTCGAGGTGCACTGCGCGCGGCGCTCGCTTAGTCTCATCCGGTCATGCATCTCAACGGCCCAGTCTCGTCACACATATCAATCCGTCAGCGCCCACCCGCCAACGGCTGTTGGAGGGTACCCGACAGCGTTTGTGGGGTAACCGACGACGGTGGGAGGGCCATGCAGGTGGTCGCTGTGGGCGGTCTTTCAGCAAAAGTCACAAACACTGTGCAGGACCGCTGCTCTGTGCAGCTGCTCTTGCCGCTACTTGTGCTGGGAATGGCAGAGCTGCTGCTGCTACCACTAGATCTGGATGTGTTGCTGCCATAGGCATCCCAGTCCCAAAAGGTGACGTACAATTCCCGCGTTCTTTTTCCCTTTGGTATTGCTCTGCTTTTTTCTTTTTGGTATTTTCTGTCCATAAAGACAAAGCAAAAAGGAGCAACTGCACGCAACTTGACAAGGCTTCTGTAAACAAGGGAACAACGCGCAGCAGGAGCCCAACCCTCGAAACCCTGGGGATAAAAAGGGTGGGGGGGGTCCAGAGCCTTTGCCCCGCCCTGCGGCTGAAGACCCGTGCCGAACCCTCCTTGGGGTGGTGGGGCATTTGTTGGTGCGTCCGACGGGGCTGAAAGGGAGCAGCTGAAAAGGGAGATCCATGAGCAATGGGTGGAGGCAAAGAACGGTCTGCGCCCCCTCAACTTTCTGAAGGTGACCCCAGCACAGCCAACAGAAACTACAGCAGCGGCAGTAGTCTAAGCTCCAGCTCTAGTCGTGGGTGGGAGCAGCAGCTCTATTACACGCAGCACGGAGCTGGTGACCAGGCGTGATCGTTGATACGTGTGACGAGACTGGGTCGTTGTGATGTCTGCTCAAGTGGGGTCATTGAAATGCTTGACAACACCCGATCGGTGATGCGTGGGCTGTTCTTGGGGGCCGGCCCCGTTGCATTGGCCTCCGGTGCAGCAGTCGCCGATGGACCAGGTCACAAGCAGACTTTCCACTGGCACCTGCCAGCCCAGACATGATCAGATGGAGCTGGGTCCTACTGAGCCACATGCTGGACGCAGCACGTTCCTACTGAGTTCTGGTGGTGCAGGGGGCGGGTATTACTGAGTGGCCATTGATAAGGGGCCGATTGCTACTGAGAACCAGTTGCCCTGCCGGACGCTAGTGGCATGTCTGGTCACAAGCCCCCCCCCCCCCCCGCCCCAGCGGTGAACGGGGGGGACGGCCCCAAGACCCGTGTGCCGCCGCAGAGTGCGCGGAGGCCCGTGGCGCCCGGGGGGACGGGGAGGGGCCGACGGGGACCGAAGGTGTGGGGAACGGGTGCACAAACCGGGTGCCTGTTTGGACGCGGAGCGGGCCCTTTCTCCGCACCCCCACCCCTCGTCTCGGGCTCGTGGGTCTGGGGGACGCAAAGGACCCCAAAACCTGCCGGTCCCTCCCAAGGCCCGACTTGTGGCGCCGTGGCGGGCCACTACCCCATTCAATGGCCCCCCCGTCACCCCCAATCGGACAGGGGGCCACGGACCCCATCGACACCCGCAAACCAAAGGAATGCCGAACCTCCAGCCCCTCCGTAACCGGGGCACAGGCCACACACAACACGGGCCATGGACGTTCCAGCCCCTTTCGTGCCCCCCCCCTCCCCCTCCTGCGGTGTTCAGGGGCGGCAAGGCCCCCGCCGCTGAGATGAGTGTTTGTCAAAATGGCGCGTGACCGCGGGTGTGCGCACGATGTCTGGGATGTCTGGGCCCACAGTTGCTGTTTCTCCGTCACGCACACCGCGGGAGGAGGGGCCCCACCGCTCAGCAAACCAATGGACTCCCCATCCGCCTCCCGAAGACGTTCCGGGGGGAGAGGCACCAAACACGGGGCCGATCACTGTGCGGGTGCGGCTGAGGCCGTGCCGGGGAACGAGAGGCCGAGGGCCGCACGGCGGACGGCGGAAGGTGAGGCATCGGCGGTGGCAGCGGCGGGGGAGGGCCGGCGTAGTCCTCCTGCGCAGAGCGACCCCCGCCCCCGGCGTCACCCGCCAACACCACGTCTCCCCCGCCGCCGCGAGACAAGCGATGTCAACACTTTCCGCGTGAAAAACGGACGTGCGTCGACCCGGCGCACCTCCACCGCCGCCCTCGCACGCCGCACGGCCCCGTTCTCCGGCGCCGCGCTCGGGTGTCGCGCAGGTGGCGCGGGAGCTGTGCGCTCAGCAGAGTACGCGGCTGATGTCCGAGCCCTATGACCTCCACGACACGTACCGGCACCGGCTGCAGCTGTCGCCGCACCCCCACCGCCCGGAGCAGCCGTGCACCGTGTGTGGCCTCAGAGGTGTGTGCCGTGTGCCGTGTGCCGCCGCCCTCGTGCCTGTCGCAGAGGGCGCACAGGCCCCGCACCGTCGCGGGCCAGCGGTAAATCCGCGGGATTTCTGTGTCACAATGGCCCCCCAAGACAGACCAAGGCCCGGCCGCAGACCCGCACATCGGCGATGCCCCCCCGGTCCCCTGCCCCGTGCCGAGCGCGTACTGCGCCCGGGGGAGGGGCACTCCCGAGATCGCCGACGCACTCCCCCCCCCATTGCGCAGCAGCGGTGTTGGTGCCGATGCCATGGCCCCCATCGTCACGTGCATCTGCTGCGCCTTGGCGCACCGTGGCCCCTGCCCCTGCCCGCGCCCCCATGTCTCCCCCCCACCCCCACGTCCAAGCGGGTGTCAGTGTTCCAGTCAACAATGCGCACGAACGCTCACGTGGGGGTACGCATCGCTGATCTTGCACAAATCGCCCTCAGGGACTGCGCAGCAGGGGTGCGTTCAAGGGGAAGGGGCCTCAGAGGCGGTCAGACAGGCGGTTGGAGGAGGTTGCCAAAGCGGTTGGGGGCGGTTACTGTCGGTTACAAATGCCATTGAGCCAGGCACTTGCCGTCAGGGGGACAGTGACTGGGCGTAGGCTGGGCGCGGGGGGGTTACCTCCCCCCCTTCCAATGCATCCCTGCTGCACAGGCTCCCCCGAGGCACAAGGCACGGGCTGCACGCGCCATGTAATACCGATGGAACGCACACAACGCCCCCCCTCCCTCCCCCGCCCCCACATACACACCACCACCATCACATCACAATGGCCCCGCAGGCGACGGGGAACACGGCCCCTCACAACACTCCAACACACAAGCGACAGGGTACACGCCATCGAAGCAGAACAGCGCTCACTGCCCATCGCCATCGCCGAACACCGCCGACGGCTGCCAGACACGGATGTGTCAGAACGGCTGACAACGATCGGAGGAGCCCCCCCGGGGACCCCCCCCCCAAGACCACAGGGGCCATCGTGGGAAAAAGCGAGATTTACCGTTGGCACAATCTGATCGCCCCATTTTCGGTACACACCCTTTTTGGGCCCCAGATCCCCCCCCCCCCCCCCCCCCTCTCTCTTCGGCTGCCCGGCACCGGTGACCACCACCAGACAACGGCACAGACCGAGTCCCTGCCGTGTACCCGAGCACTTACCGCCGGAGGCCTGGCAAAGCCAAGGCGATGATTCACCGTCCCCAGCCATTTGCCAGGCAAACCTCCGCCCCTGCCTCGGCCCCGGAGCCCCCACCCCCCCGCCCCTCCCCCACAGGCAAGCGCATCCCACAAACACACGTGCCCCCCCAAGTCGCGCGCGCACCAATCGTCCGCCCGCGCACTCTCTGCACAGGGGCCCCCTGGGCCTGTGAGAAGGGCTGTGCGTATCACGTCTGTGGCCCGTGTCATGACCGGGGCATCACCGACCACGTCCCGTCCGGCCTCGCGCTGTTCTTCTCGCTGACATTCAAGCGAAGGTGCGTTGCTGCCCCGCGGGCCTGTCTTCTCTTCGGAAACGTGACCCGGGCCTCACCGTCACAACGGCGCAGCTCCCCCCCCCCCCCCCCCTCGCCAAGGCCCAGGCCATCGCCGCCAGCCCCCTGCCCCTGCCTGCCCCCTTTGCCAGCCAAGGAAGCCCACGTGAAGCGGGCGCCAAAGAGTATTTTTGGGGCCTCGTTGCCCCTCACCCCCTCGCCCCGCCCGGGATGCATTAGAAGGGAAGGGACCTCGGAGGCGCTGAGGCAGGCGGTTGGAGAGGTTGCCAAAGCGGTTGGGGGCGGTTACTGTCGGTTACAAATGCCATTGAAGCCGGCACTTGGCGTCAGGGGGACAGCGGCTGGGCATAGGCTGGGGGCCCTGGAGGGGGGGGGGTGCCTCCCCCCCCCTTCCAATGCATCCCTGCCCCCCCCTCCCCCACTCCCCGCAGATGCTGTGGCCCCGGGAGGGGGAACATTGAAGTGGGCCGGGGGGGGGGGCAAAGGGAGTTGAGTGCCGTGTAGGTCCTGAACAGACTTGCCACCAGCATCTGCCAGGCTCAGACATGATCGGATGGAGCAGGGTCCTACTGAGCCACACGCTGGACCCAGACCCACGGGGCCGCGACGAGGGGTGGGGGTGCGGAGAAAGGGCCCGCTCCAACACCTGATTTGTGCACCCGTCCCTCTCCCCTCATGCGCCCGGGGAGCTGCCGGTCGCGCAATGTGTTGCGCAGGGCCCATCGGTGCCACACTCTTCAAGAGTTTGGCTGTGGGCCTGGGGGTCCCGGGGGTTGGGGGTGGTTTTCATGATTTTGAGAGCGGGGGCACGCAAACAGGGGGCCCAGGGTGCGGGTGCCCGCCAAGAAATGCCAGTGGACCCCAGGGGCCGTCGGCCAACCTCCAAACCGGGGGACTGTGACCGGCACACACACGTATGCGTGCGCACACACACGGAATCTGCCGCATGAAGTGAGGGCATGACGGTCCGTCGAGCACAGGCCACGGCGTGGTGGCGACCGTGACCTGTAACCCCCGGGGGCGGGGGGGGGGGGGGCTGGGGGGCAGGAATGCATTGGAAGGGGGGGGAGGTACCCCCCTGTGTGACATTCCGTCTGGTTGTTGTTCCTTTATGGGGCCCTGGACAGTCACCCGTTCTTCCCTTTGCATGTTGCGTCGGGTTGCTGCTTTCTATCGGCCGCTGCGGCCGGTGCTCCTGCTGGTGTCGTTTCCGCGTTCGCAGAGCCCAGTAGTTGGTGTGTTGGGGCTGTGCTGAATGTGGCATGGTGTGCCGTTTGCTCGTCAGCGGCGCCCAATAGTTGGCGTATTGAGGATGTGCTGGTTGTTGCCGGGGTCGTTTGACTGTTTTTGCTGTCCACGCACCTCTGTCTACAGGCCGTCCATAGTCTGCCTCGCTGTGTTTCCGTGTGTGTGAGGCCCAGGTGCCCTGTTCCTCCATATGTTGTCCCCGCGTTGTCCCGGCCGTCCACCATATGTCCTTTTCCCCCTCATGGCTGGTCTGCCCCTGACGGGCTCCCGCTCCTTGTTCCTGGTCCCGCCCTGGAGGTAGCCCCCCCCCCCCTCCAGGGCGCCCAGCCTACGCCCAACCACTGTCTCCCTGATGGCAGGTGCCAGCCTCCATGGCATGTGTAACCGGCAGTAACTGTCCCCAACCGCTTGGGCAACCTCCTAACCGCCTGTCTAACCGCTTCTGGGGCCGGCTCTGAGGCTCCTCCCCTTCTAATGCATGGGGGGGGGGGCTGAGAGGCCACAAAAAACGTTTGTGTCCCTAAAATCGCCCTCCAAGTTGGGGCCCCTTCGATAAATTCCATTTTTTCCCTGAGGAACAGCCTTTCTGATTTTTTTGGGAGGCCGAGCCCAGGCCGCCATCCCCCCCCCCCCCCCCGAGGGCCTGGTCAAGCAGCTGGACTGTAGCCCGGTGCTGGCGTGCCCTGAGGGCTGGGGCCCTGGGGCACAACACCGTGGCACATCCGCCCTCCCCCCGCCGCCGCTCTGTTCCTGTGACCAGACCGACTGCCAAGGAGGTCTCTGTGCTCGAGACGGAGTACGAGGCCTTCTTTGGGGCCCGCCTCCACACGAAGGTCTTCGCCCGGGCGGTGGTCGTGCACGTCTCCAACGTGAGCCTCCCGTGCGCCGACGCCTTCGAGAGCGCCCCGTTCGTGGCCAAAGGGATCGCGGATGACGTGGTCGGGGGCGTCCAGTTCTGCCGCAGCAGTCTTCAGTTTCAGAAGGTCGTCCGGCAGAACGCGGCGGCGCTGGTCCAAGAGGTCTGTGCACACGTCATACGGCGGTGCGTCCCAGCCCCAGCCCGGGCCTGGGCGGCCCCTGCACCGGCCGCCGCGCCGGGGGGGGGGTGGGTGGCGGAGATTCCCGTTGGTCCGTCAGTGAGTGCGGTGAGATACGTAGCGAACTGTGGGGAAGATCATCGAGCTCCGGGAAAATGGGGGAACGGGGACTGTGAAAAATGGGTATTTTGTCCCATTTTCCTCAACCGCATCGCGCCACAACCCTCCACAACCCACATCCCGTGTGCTATGCCAATTTCCCCATCCCGCCCCCCCCATTCCCCCCCATTTTCCCCCATTACCCCCCAGCCCCCCCCCCCCCTTTCCCCCCCATTTCCCCCCATTACCCCCCCCTTTCCCCCCATTTCCCCCCCATTTCCCCCCATTTCCCCCCATTTCCCCCCATTTCCTGCATTTTTCCAGACTCCAAAATCCTGTTTTGGTGAGTTGGGGAGTGCGATGGCAGTGAGCGCGGATACGTGCCGTGCGCAGGGCTGCTCTGTGTGCCCCAGCCTCACCCAAGCCCCCCCCCCCCCCCCTCGCCAGCGCCCGTCCAATGGCTCTGTTGCCGTTGTTGTTGTTGTTGAACGGCGGACGTCTGCTGGAGGCTGCCTCCACGACGCTGGTCGGCCGGCTAACGCCTGTGCCTCAGTCTTTGCCATGGCAATGCCGTGTACCATGCAAGCGACAAGTGCCGCTGGCCCTCTGCCGCAGGTAAAACAGTCGGTTCCGCTGGAGCCTGCGCCGTCCTCCTCAAAGGAATGTGACAACCGCATGAAATCTCAGCCGCGGCCCATTCAAGTGCAAAAGCCGTTGACGAAGCAGGCGCTGGCCGATTTGACATCCGTCGGAAAACTGGACGTGAGGCCGCGAAAGCAGAGGTACGGGCCCGCAGCGCACGGACGTCCGTCCGTCCGTCTCACGTTCTAGGACCCTCGACGGGCCTGGGCTCGTCCCACTGGGATGGTGTGGGATGGCGTGGCGTGGCGTGGCGTGGCGTGGCGTGGCGGGGCGGGGCGTGGCGTGGCGGGGCGTGGCGGGGCGTGGCGTGGCGTGGCGTGGCGTGGCGTGGTGTGGCGTGGTGTGTGTCACCATCACCCGCAAAGTGGAGCAGTACTTGCTACTCCCGTGTCAGCTGCTCCGCCTGCATCATAGGCACCGCGCAGTCCCGGTACTAACAGGGCGGTGCCCCCTGTTACCTCGGTGCTGCACAGGACCACGCTGCCCCTCCTTCATTCCAAAACTTTCTTGTGTGTGGGTGACCGTTATCAGGGAGCGATGAAGCCGCGAGGTCATACAGCCCTCCATGCCCTTCACGAAGCCGGTCTCCAAAGCCGTAAGGAGCAGAGCTCAAATCTCCAACGTAACCTGTTTTCCTGTGTCCGTTGCACCCCCCCATCCGGCTGGCGGGGTCACAGGCACGCTGGCATTACGGTGCTCCTGACCAGCCCGCACCAAGACCTGGAATGCCGACCTCGAAGGTGCTTCAAGCATCGTGTGCCACAATGGCTGAGCCATCGAGTGCGTATCGAGTATCGAGTGCAGATGTCTCCTCCCGCCCCGTTCTCTGGTATCAGGGTAATTCTGCTACACCTGCAATGAGAGAAGCCTGGGTTGAATCCCTGGTTTAGGCGGCATTGGGTCACAAGGTGATAGGGGTGGTATGGGGGTGGAAATAATTCTTTTCTTTTTTTTTTTTAGCCAATGCCTCATCATGAATCTACTTTTCCGAGGCAGGGGTTATGTAGCCACTTTTGAATTTGTCCCCTTTGGCATTTTGTAAGGGTGGCTGGTTTGTGGTGTACCCCTTATTCGCGGTGCAGCATTCCGACGGAACGTCGTTTGTAAACCGAGGCTCCGCGGTTTCGGGGGCCGGAGTCTACTGGGGTTGAACGTAGGATCGAGGGATTGGAACATTTGAACCATCGATCTTGTTCGCTCTCCACGCGTCTCTGCGGGTTTTATTGTTGTCTCAACTCCAGCGAGAAGCCCAGAACGTTGTGCACTGCAAAATCATACTTTATGGCTCCCATTTCAGATCGAAGGCGGTCGCCTGAAGCACCGTCGATCGCGCTATGAATGGTTCGATCCACCAAATCCCGTCCCATGGTGCAGTTCCATGAATTAACCAGTTTTTCCCGGCATCTTTTGGGGTACGCTGTCAACGCGCGCGGTTTGCTTGCCAACTGCTGCAGCCAACATGTACATTGTGGTAAGGGCTTTGTTATGCATTGCCCTCTCTGCAGACATGAATTATTCCTCGGAATGCAAGCGTCGTCTCAGGAATGTGCGTTGGAGGCAGCTAATGTCGATGAAAACAGGTGCAGTATCCATCCTATCGTCGCTTGACTCCTTTGCTGATCTGGCCCTTCCCAGTACCTTTTGTTGCACACGACTGCAGCCCCTTGACGATGCAGCAACAGCGCCGCATTGGCACGATGAACACTGAAATGGCCTGCCACTTTCAAAGCGCGTCAGGAGCAATCATGGACGGTTTTCCTGAGGGACGGGATGTCAGCGAGGCCTGCAGCCCCGGTTTGGCAGTGGGTGGCAAACTGCAGCGGCAGCTGCCTGTCAAAGGGTGACCGTTATCCGGGGAGCGATGAAGCCGCGAGGTTGTGTCATACAGCCCTGCTTCACAAAGGGAACGATCCCGGTCAAGGTCTCCAACGCCGTAAGGAGCAGAGCTTAAATCTCCAACGCCAGAAATCGCAGGATCGCAACCCCTAAAACCAAAAGGAGCTGGGCTGAGGCCAGCAAGACTACAGAGACCGGGAGACAGCATCTGCGATCAGCCCCACAAAGAAGGTGCACAGGCAGCATATCATGTGAAGGTAGGCCAGGCAATGCGATTGAGCAGCAGGTGCTTCGATTCTCCAATATCACAATTCTCTTTCTGTCAGAGAATTAAACCTCCACATACGCACCAGATAAGGTGCACTGTGAAAGTGGCACCACAACCCGCACAGCAGGCGCAGGATTTATGCGCAGGTGCTGTGATCTAAAGCGACAAAGTGATGTGGCACAGGTTGCTGTGGTGTGGTGTGGTGTGCTGTGGTGTGGTGTGGTGTGGTGTGGTGTGGTGTGGTGTGGTGTGGTGTGGTGTGGTTCGGTGCGGTGTGGGGTGCACCGCACCACCCCACTGGGAATGGGAAGGGGCTCGAATATTTGCTTGTCCCCCTCTGTTCAGAGATGCGATGGATTGATCCTCTGCAGAACCCCCAGACGCAAGAGTGGAATTCGATCTGCAGCGCATTGGGCAGGGACACCCCGCTTCTCCAGGGCGCAGCTGATACGGAGCATCTCTTTCCTGCCCCTTCATTCTGTAGTTCCTGAACCTCTTATTGGACTAATGTACTTCCTCAGAGGAACTGGTTTCCGGGTTTGGGAGGCGTTGTGCCGCGGCCATTGGTGTGGGTAGGTACAGGTGCACGTTGGGTCCGATAGTGAGGCCGGTGTGGGCTCAGAATATTGTCAATACTGTTTAATAGACGCAATCCGTTGCAGAATGCTTTCACAACGCAACCCAACTCCTGCACATCGCTAACCGTAGTCATGACCCCATAGACACTTTCTATCAAAGACTGAACCAAAACTTATGACTTAGACCTAACCCCCCCCCCCCCTCCAGCAAAGCGTGCACGCTCATCCCCCCCCCCCTCCCCCACAGGACAAGAGGCTCCGCTGCAATAGGACAGTGGGTTATTAGAGGCTCCCAACAGATTGGTGTGCCAGTCAGTCCCTCTGCACTACATTTTTGACTCTTTTACCCACCAGATCCGCCAGATCGGGGGCTTGTCCACACAAAGCCTTCGATGGCATTGCCCAGTGTTTTTCCCTCTCTTGTGCTTGCAGCACGGGAAAGGGGGTGGGTGTGAGTGTCAGTGTGTGTGAGAGTATGTGTGTGGGTGAGGGTGAGGGTGATAGTGATGGTGATGGTGAGGGTGAGCGTGTGCACGAGCGCATGCGCGTGCGTGCGGCTTTGTGTGCGTCCTGACCCGCATTTCCAGCCCCGATGAAGCGCGGGGGCCAGACAACGGGATCGTACCCGGCCCCATCTCCGCCCCCCAACGCCCACTTTTGTCCGCGCTCCCGACCGACATCGGGTGCTCATGACACGTCGTCTGCCCAGAACATATTCGTCTGCCCCTCCTTCCCCGCGCCGCCGGCACGTCCGCTTCGTCGTAGTCGGCGAAGGCCACTGCCAACGCCTGCACAGCAGTGTTGTGAGCCCTCCCCCCCCTCCCGCCCCGCACACTCCCTCGGAACTGAGCCCACCCAACAAGACCGGTCGTCCCAAAGACATGACCCGGGGCATCGAATGCCACAACGCGCACCGAATGTGCAGCCTGTCGGCGCTGGCACAGGGCAGTCGGGGGCGGTATGACAGAGTTTCCGCCCGCCCCTATCAACTGCGCCCCCTCCCCTTCACCTGCCCCCTCCCGTCCACACACTCTACTCCGTCTTCATGAAACGACAAAAACAAGGCACTCCCTTTTCAGGCACAGAAGACGGCACCTGCCTTCTACAGAGGCCGCCGCTCTCCTTTGGAGGGCGGCCCCATTGAGGGGCTCTGTATTGCAGGATCCGCGCTCCGGCAGTCCCCCTGACACACCACGTGTGCGGTTTCGTCTTATCAAATGCGGGGCGCTGCAGTCTATCACTTTCACACCTTTGCGGAAGGTGGATGTTGTGCTGGTCGACAAGTTGGTTGGTACGATCGACACTGGCGTTTTGCGATGACTTGAAACGCGTACGGAGCCCCACCGTGCGGCGGCACTTATGCTGTGAGCCATGACAACCTCAAATTGCAGCCCTTTGTATCTCCGCCATGCCTTTCTTGATTGGCCGTTCTCTGCACCATTTCATTCATTCGATCGGATATGGGCTGGGCAGTGTCGTCACGGTTTCCCACGGGCTTCAAAGAGTCTCGGCAACACCAGAAGTCGAACCAGTTGCCCGGATGAACGAATGCACGCATGGCCATGGCATCTGCAGCAATGAGTCGGCACTCCACCTCGTGAATGAAGACCGTTTTCCTTTTGATTCAGGCCAGACCCAATCTTCTCATTACAAGACAATTTGAGTTGCCAGCATCCATCCCACGTGACATGATCCAGCCCATCCCTCTGCCTCAACCGTGTGTAGCCGGATGCCCAGACCTGGAGATACCCAGCAACGGTCGCAGTCCCCCTAGTGCCGCCGACCATCTCAACGCGCGGGTACCAAACAGACAGCAGAACCACGGTGCACCAAGCCATGCACTATGAACGGACCGGATTTGTCAAAATAGAATTAAATGAATAAAAACAACAAAAACAAGTCAACGATGGCACCAGCCCCACTTCCCAATCCGGGTTGCATGACATCACCTTCGTCTCGTCATCCGGGCGCTTGAACAGTGATTGCTGAGGATAGGCAGAGTGCATTGGTCATTGGGGCGACTGGTGGGATCAGGGGAGGGTGCGGTGGCATTGCAGACCATGGCAGCGGACCGGAAGCATCGCAACAAAGTCGACGTCGCGGGCCGTGAGGGGGTCCTGTACATGAGAGGACGTTGCCCCGCCAGACGCGCGGCAGGAGAAATCGCAGGTCGAAAGGGGGCGTACCGTGCGCTGTGCGAAAAGTTGGCTGTTCTCCACCACCGGGAGTTCGGTAAGTTCAGAAGATTGAAAAGGACGTCATTGAATGGCTGCTGCAGTGGACGGGGCTATAGGGGGCAGAATTTAGGTCCCTGGGACCCATGGCAAGCATCAGATGTTTGAATTTTTGAGTTTTGAATTGATTGTGCATGATTCCGCAGGCGGAGTGGTTTTCAGGGTTGTTACCTGGATAATCACCGTAATAATTGGCGCTGTGCGCGCGCTGTGCGAAAACGCCCCCAAACGCTCCTGGCCGACGCTATGTCAGTGGTAGATGTCCCCCCGCATGCCACCCTCCCATGCTCGTTTGTAATAGAAGCATGGCATTTCAGGGATGTTGGTTGCTGTCCTTACACCCGCTTCCCCCCCTTCTTGTCCTTTGGAGGTCGAGAATGGGGACTCCCCTGATGACCAATGCATTTGCGTGATGCAATGGTCACCGCTTGTCTCTTCCCATGGCCCGCCCAACCAACGCCCCGTGTCGGAGCGACAAGAGGTGTTGTTTCTGTCAAATTTTGGGACTTTAGTGTTGCTCTCGCACGGGGCGGGGGGACGGGGGGTGCGACTCTTGTCGACTAATTCACGGCGGCAGCTACCAAAAGGTGGCCGCGGCCTGTCCGAATGCCCCGGCTGCTCGGATAGTCTGGCAGCAGCAGCTGTGACCAGATCTGTGCTGTCGGCAATGGCAGGGTGTCCCAACCACAACATGGGTGGGGGTGCCATAGCAATAGCACCCTGTGACACCCTCCGGCGCCTGCAATGTCGGTATTCCACCGCAGCCAAGCGTCCCGCCATCGGCGCCAACGTTCCCCAAGATGATGCGATGCGGCGCACTTCTGGTGCAGCACCTGCCTGCGTTGTCCTCCCAAGGGAGTGCGCGAACGCCATGAAAACGTCCAGCTCTTCTCCACATTACAAGAGAGCTAAGGGTTGGCCATGCATACGCCACAAGCAGACGTCCGGGCACTGACGGCCGCCAAAGGCCTGGCTGATGACTGCAAACGTGAATCGGCGGCCTGAGTCGTGCGCATTGTGCAATGTGTTGCAGACTGTGCAACACCGTAGCACTCCCGTGTCCCTTCTCAGCATCTGTTGCAGTGGCATAGCCACAGCACAATGGACTTTTTCAAAAAGATCATTGAAATCGACAAAGACAATGCAGATGAGGTCTCCTCCTTCACATTTCTTGGGGCGCTGTCTGGCTGGTTCGTGGACTGGGATGCACACACTGGGCGTTCTCGGGGACAAATGCTCCGAACACCCATAGCCCTCAGGAAGCTCTTGCAGGATTGACAACTCTCCCCCTCAGCAGCCCCCCTGCCCCTTGATGTCTCCCGTGAGCACTTGAGGGAGGGCGCACGGCCAAAATCTTGGGTCAAGCCGGCAGAAGTGCAGGAGGACACAGTGCAAAGCACAGAATCGATGATGGGCACTGCTCCGGCCGTTCCTGAAAAGGCGCGTGCGCGGCGCAGGTGCTGCCCCTACGCACGGCGGCCCAGCCCGAGGTCAGCTTGGGACTGCAACCCGTTCCCCCTCCCGATCTGATGTGTAGCGATATTTTTCCTTTGTGATGGGGCCCAGACCTCCTCAGGAACCGCTTGGCCGTGGGCTGTGCTCCGTCTGATGAGGCCCATTCCATACGCCCCGGCGATGACCTGCTTCTCTGCACGGGGCATCGGGGGGGGACCCTGGCATCTCAGACGTGTGTGTGGGGTGTGCGCTCACAGTGTGCGTATGGGGAGGGGGGGGACGGCCGGGACAGCGCGTGGAGGAGCAGGGCACCAGGGCCTCACGCACACAGAAACACAGCGAGGCAGGCTATGGAGGGCCTGTGGACGGAGGCGCGTGGACAACAAAAGCAGTCAAACGACCCCGGCAACAACCAGCACATCCTCAATACGCCAATTACTGGGCGCCGCTGACGTGCAAACGGCATATCCTGCCACATCCAGCACAGCCCCGGCACACCAACTACTGGGCTCCGCGAACGCGGAAATGGCACCAGCAAGAGCACCGGCCGCAGCGGCCGACAGAAAGCAGCGACTCGACGCAACATGCGAAGGGAAGAACGGGTGACTGTCCAGGGCCCCGTAAAGGAACAACAACCAGACGGAATGTCACACAGGGGGGCGGGGCGTGTGCGTGCGTGCGGGCGGCTTTTCGATTGTGGTTCCTGCAGCTCCTATTATTGGGTGATATTGCTTTGAGCTACTTCTTTCCTCCACTTGAGCACCGGGAACAAGACGCTCGAACACATACCCCCGCAACGCGCCTGAACCCCCGCCGATGGCATCGTTTGTGTTGGTAGGGCCCTGTTTTGCACGGGTGTGTCATGTGCAGGTGGATGTCACAGTGCTTAGCCGAGGCGACCTGGAGCAAATGTACATCGTGAAGAGCGAGCAATTGAAGGCGATGACGTTGCAGTACGAAGGTGTGCGGCCGCATTGACGCCAGCGTATCACAGTGCGTTGTGATAGGTACACCTGTCTCCCAGGGGGGCACCTGATGCAGCGCACCTGCGGCGCGCCCGGTGTGCGCGTGGCACGGCTATTTGGCCTGCAGGCGCAGAAGCGGCTTGGGTTGTCTTGTGTGGTGATGGGTCAGTTGGCTGTTTCTGGACGGTGTATTCGATTGTTTTGATGACTGTCCGATGCAGGCTGACAGAGCCGAGCATCCAAGCGACACTCACAATGCAAAGTGTCCCCGTTGCATAAAACAAACCCACAGATCCACAGACATCCAAGATATGAAGTAGGAGTTTCAGTCAAGGAGGTGACTTCAACGGACCATCAAGAACATTAAGACCACTACCACTGTTCAAGCACCAACAGAGGATGGTGAGCCGTTCCGTCCGACATCCCCTTGATATCCTGTATTCCGATACCCCAGGGTCTTACTGCGTGGAAGGGAAGGGTCGAGAAGCATAGATCGCAGTGCCACACATGGCCGCCTGCTCGATGCTGCATTTGGGTAGCGTGATAGCGATAGCGTGACAAACGGGCGCAGCCAAAGCCAGCATCAGTGTACCAGACCTTGTCAGGTCGTCAAACAGCCAGAAACGCGTGGCCGTAGGACGAATAGGCACAGGAGTGTTCACAGACACGTGCCATGCAGCCGCACTTTGTTTTGCCAGATGTCAGGGGAGAGCACCAGACGGCACAAATGGTATGTCCCAGTGTCCTCTGCGCACCCCTCCCCCCCCCCCCCCACGCAGCGGGGCGTCCGGCCCACCGCCTCATGGCCAGTGATGTATTAGAACGGCCGTACACCGGAGGAGGAGGGGGGCGTACCCCCCCCCCCCCCCCCCAGGACCCCTCCCCCCCCCTCCTCCCCTTCCAATGTTTGGGGCTGACAGCCAAAATTTTGCTTCGGCGCCTTCGGTGCCAAGAGGATTTACGCTGAAAACTGTTGGCCAGCCTTCGGCAGGGACCATAGAGGGACCCTGGGAGGAGGGGGGGGGGGGCAGCCAAACGCCCCTCACCCGCCCCCCCCCATCTTCAGACCCCCCCCCCCTCCCCCCCTAATACATCCCTCCGCACGGCCTGCGGCTTAACCCAAACGACGCAGCACCGCACGACGCAACGCGGGACCACGGACCCACAGACGTCGGTGTCGGTGCGGCGTCGCACCCCCCTCCCTCCCCCCCCACACGCACCCCCCCCCCCCCCCCCCCACACGCACAGACCGCACACCCGGTCCACACGGCAAACGGGGCTGCGTCCCGTCATCTGCTCCGCCTGCCGCGCTCCCCTCAGTCCCTCCAGCGACCCCCCCGTGTCGGTGCAATGTGCCACGGGGGGCGCTTGCGTGTCGGGCCGGACCCCCCCCCCCCCCCCCCAAAGACATGCATGAGAACAAGAAAATGTACGGAGGAGGTACCAGCACCGGCCCAAACCCCCCCTCCTCCCCTTCCAAGTCACCGGGTCACCGGCTTCCAAGTCACCGTTGTGCTTCATCTAGATTGTCCATAGCATATCCTCTCGAACACAAGAACAGTTGCAGTTTGAATGATGATTGCGCCTTCCAAGTCACCTGAGAAACATTTTCTTCGGCGCCTTCGGCGCCGATGTTCTGTGTGTCCCTCAGGATCAGGGTCATGGGCGTGAGGGAGCCGTTCACATTGAATGGCATGTCTCTGTGAAAATGGACTGTCGTGCGTTGACTCCGTCGTTTTGTGGACACGAATTCTGCCACGAATTCATTGCTTTGAGCTCCCCTTTGCACTGTGACCGTTGTTGACAAGGAGGGGGGTCGCCCAAGTACCGTGCGAATTCTAAAGATTTGCGAAAATATTTAATTCCTGGCACAAGGTGTTGTTGTCCGCAAAAAAAAAACGCAAAAAAATTAATTATTGGCTTCATGCCTTACGCAAAAATGGGTTCCGCAAAAAAAAAAAAAAATCGCAAAAAAATAATTTTTGCCCATTTTGGATGCTGACGCAAAATTTTTTGCTTATTATTAATTCAAAACACCCAACACAAAAATTAGGATTCTACGGCTCTTTAGAATCTGGCCGGTAGGGGCTTTTGGTATGCGAAACAAATGTGGCGCCAAATCTGTTTGGGAGTCCTGTTGGGAAGGTGGAGGGTCACCCCCCCCCCCCCCCCTCAGATACCGAGGCCTTGTGCCAACCCCCCCCCCCCTCAGACCCCCCCCAGTTCCAATGCGTCCCCCCCCCCCCCCTCTCTGGACGCCCCTGCCCACGCCGCGGGGGTTGGGGTCCACAACTGAACTGCCCCCCCCCCCCCCGCTACCGTCACGGAGCCCCTCGTGCTCATCTCTTTTCCCCCTTCAAAGCCCCGTCCAGTGCCGCGGGTCGATCACTGCGCCCCCCGTTCTGCGCCACGACGCAGGCCTGTGCCCCGGCCACACACCCGCACCAGCGGTCCCCCCGATCCGTCCGCCCGCGCTCCATTTGTAAAGTCATACAAACGCCCCAAAACCACGGACCGCCGGGACCATCGATTGCGAAGGCCACAGCCCGCGCGCGCGCTGCTCCCAGACCGGCAATGGGGTGTGTGTGCAGGGATGCATTGGAACGGGGGGAGCCCCCCCCTCCAGGGTGCCCCGCCCATGCCCAGCGACCGTCTCCCTGACGGCAAGTGCGAGCTTCAATGGCATTTGTAACCGACAGTAATCGCCCCCAACCGCTTTGGCAACCTCCTCCAACCGCGTGTCCAACCGCTTCTGGGGCCGCCTCTGGGGTCCCTTCTCTTCTACCGCATCCCTGGGCGTGTGTATCATTGGCCGTCCACGCGGCCTGCGGATGAACGGCCCCCCGCATCGAGTCGCCGGCGGGATCCGCACACGGCACGGGCCCGAGGCGACACGCCCGCAGGGGGGCCCGCCCCGCAACGGGTCGCCGCCCCCTCCGCACTCCCCCTCCGCCGATCCGCTTGGGATCGCGTGGCGCCGCTTGGCCCCGACGCGGGTGTGGCTGCGCGCGTCGCCGTGCACTCGGGGGGCGCTCCGGTGCGTGTGTCCCGCAGGAGCTCGGGGCGCTGAAGCGGAAGATGGCGCACGCGAACAAACAACAGAAGCTGCAGCGGGAGATGGACAAGAAGGTCATCATGCAGCTCCAGAACGAGGGGAACGGCCCCGGCGCCGCGGAGGACACTTACGTATGTGGGCCTCTGTTGTGTTCGCCGTGCGACGCTTTGACGGCGATGGTCTGCCGCGCCTTGTCCACGTCTCCAAAGCCCTGCGGGCGGTGGAGTGTCCCTCAGGTGCCCAGCAGCTGCGGCGGCGGGGGGGGGCGTGGGCGGGGAGGGGGGGGGGGTTGTGGACGGCCTGAGGACGGAGGCGCGTGGACAGCAAAAACAGTCAAACGACCCCGGCAACAACCAGCACAACCTCAATACGCCAACTACTGGGCGCCGCTGACGCGCAAACGGCACATCCTGCCACATTCAGCACAGCCCCAACACACCAACGGGGCTCCGCGAACGCGGAAATGACACCAGTAGGAGCACCGGCCGCAGCGGCCGACAGAACGCAGCGCCCCGACGCAACATGCGAAGGGAAGAACGGGTGACTGTCCAGGGCCCCGTCAAGAAACAACAACGCGACGGAATGCCACACACGGGGGGGGGGGGGGGGGGCATCAGAAGGGAAGGGCCCTCAGAGGCGGCCCCAGAAGCGGTGAGACAGGCGGTTGGAGGAGGTTGCCAAAGCGGTTGGGGGCGGTTACTGTCGGTTACAAATGCCATTGAGCCAGGCACTTGCCGTCAGGGGGACAGTGGCTGGGCGCCCTGGAGGGGGGGGGGGGGGGGGCTCCTTCCAAAAAAGCGGAAAATTTTTCCAAAAATTTTTTTCTAAGAATTTCCAAAAATTTCCAAACAAGCAGACCACCGCTGCTGCGGCTCACCGGACGCTCTGAGGCCTGCGGACCGGTTGTTCCTGCTGCCGCTGGCGGCGGGTGCGGCGAACCTCGCCCGACCCGGCCCGTCCCGGGGGGCTCCTGGGCCCTCACGTGGGCCCCTGGGCCTGCGCGCCTGGTGGCCCTCCCTCACGGTGGGAGGGGGGGGGGTCTGCGGCGTATGGGGGGGGGGTGGGGCATGGGTTGGCTGTCCCGCTGCTCAGGAGTGCAGCGTACTGCCCCGGGGGCGTCCACCCCCTGCGGGCCTCCGCAGGCCTCATGTGCAGTCATTTCCGGGACGGTGAAGTGTGGACGAAGGAGGCATGAGCCCACGTGCCATCGGACGGAGGTCTCAGCGGCGCGCGATGTGGCCTGGTCTTGGGTCCGGGCCGTCTTTGCTGTTGTGGAGGCAGCGCGGGCCCATGGGGCGCTGTTGTGGACGCTGCGTAGGCCTCGGGTGCACTTTGTTGGTAGAGCACGCGCTGTTGGCGATGGGACGGCAAGACGCATGGCGTTCATGTCTCGTGGCTCGGCCCCATCGTTCAAGGGTCATCTTGGGTTGTTTGTGGCCGAGCCTGGCGCAGCTCTGAGCCATACAACCGACGCCATCCCGCCCACTGCGGTGCCGCACGACTGGTGTGGCACGCCAGATCAGGCACGTGCCTGTCCAGTTGCCCTGCTTCCGTCCCTCCAGCCTGCGTCATGGGTGTTCTGTAGCCGGGCAGGCGAAGTTAGGGGCGGCCGGAATTTGGAATGGCAAAAGTTGGCACAACAAAAGTGTGCCAAATTCTGCCACGGCATTTGGGCGCTCTTGGCAGGCGCATTGTCATGGTGCCCAACAAGAAGCATCCAGAAGCCTCCAGCCAAATAAGAGCAACCAACCAACGGCCCCTAAGAAACAACGGCCACCATCCACCGTCTATGCTTCTTCTTGTGCCACAGTGTAGGGGTTTTGTACCACATTTTGCCGTGGTATTTCAGAATCGGTGTCACATTATCTCCGCACCAAATTTCGCAATTCCAGAGTTCCCCTCACATTCCTATGTTCCCCTCCCCCGGTACGGCTTGACGATGCATTATATCAGCGCAACAGCTTCTGCGCCTGTGCGAAACCATTTGGTTGATCCGAAAGGTGCTCAAGGGGGGAGGGGGGGCGCAAAGGAGGGTAGGTGGGGCCGGAGAAAATGGCAGTCGGGTCAGTCTCACCTTCTGCCCCCCTCAATCTAGCCGCTCAATATCGTTGAATAGTTGCCCACAGCAGGCAACATTTCCGTCCAATTTCCACAGCACCACACCACAAGGGAGCGGCATCGGTGACGACATTGTATGTGGGTACAAACGGGGTCTGCGTGTTCCGTGTGGTCAGCAAACATGTTCTCTCTGGACGTGTGTCAGTTGACCAGTCTGCAAGAGCGAGTAGAGCAACTCACCAACAGCCTGTCCACCGTCCGGGATGAGAACAGCCAGCTGCAGCAAAAGGTGGAGATGCTGACCACAGAGAACAGTGCTATTGAAGACCGGAAGAAGCAGGTGGCATTTGTTGCCGCGTGCTATTGTGAGATTGTGCATCATATTTTCCGGTGCATCGGGGGAAGCAACAGCACTCGGAGAGAATTTGTATGCGGATATGGTAGTTGCCTGTCGACAAAAAGCACCAAGCAACACAGGCATCGTCCAAAAGGGACGGAAATCTCAAACATGTCGTCAGTACGGCATACAGACCCGGGGGTGTTTCAAATAGCCCTTTTCAAGGGCTTTCCAAATTCCCCCAAATACCCCCCCCTCCGGAACACTCAGTGGGCAGAATTCAAGCAACAACGGCACCAACCCCTAAAAATCCACCGAGCTGGCACGGCGACGTCCCCGAGAGATATGTAAGTGGAACTGCGGGGGGTTGCCGTGGGTACCTGTTGCCGCGCATGTCGCATGACCTCACAAGAGTGGGTGATGTGTGTGGACTGGTGGGCAAACGAGTGCCAAAACCGCTATGTTACCCACGTCTGCACTTCAAAAAAGACCTGCATATACCCCTCCTTCAAAAGGACTTGTTACGCCGAAGCCTCCCGCCTACGGGAGGTACGGTACGGGAGGGTGGGGCACCCCCATCAACGGTGGGGCCCCGCACACCACGCAACAAGTTCCGAGGTAGTGCAGTCCTGCAGTGCAGACCATCTGCGGCTCTGCTGCTCCAATACAACGAGGCATCGGTCTGCGCCTTGGCTCGGTTGATGCCCCACTGGACTTGCCCGTGTCCAGTGTCTTGGATTGCTTGCAAGCCCCGCTGACGCGCGCCCAAAGGGTTTCGTGCCAACGTGCTTCATGGTCTCCTCCATTGCTATCCTGATTGTGGGCCAGCGCACCTCCGTGCATTGCATTATCCATCCCAAATTGACTGTCAGCAAACCCCATTCATTTGCCTTTGGACTAAGACCCCCCCTCGATAACAGTGAAAGCACTGAAAACGACAGAGACACACCTCCTGTTGTTCCAACAAGGGCATTGTTCTCGCAAATGGGGGCGGAGCGTTTAAAGCCTGGGGAAGATCTTGTGGGCAAAGGCTGTAGCGGCCACTACGTGGGTCCCCATGGGTGCTCAAGTACCCGGGGCAACGGAAGGGTTTCATGAAAAATCGAATTTCAAAAAACTTTCACATGCCACTAAACAGCCTATCCAGCGTGAAAACAGAAGTCCTGGGTGGAGGTCTAAAAGCATTTGGGGAGTTCCTGTGAAAAGCCATACGCACGCCTCGACCCGGATCCATCATCGCCCTGATGCCCTCCAACACCAACAAACATGACTTTCTACACCTCAAAATCAGGGGCTCAGAGGGGGAAAGGCTCATGAAAAGCAGAGATGCGCTCTCTGGTGCTTTCGTGTTGCTGTGGAAGCCAAGTCCTTTGCGCTGCCGTGTGTGTGTTCACACCAAAACACGGAAATGGGAGGACAGGCACGGGCGATGGGGTGCCAGTAGTATTCGGTCTGATCTCAGGTTCTTCCCCCACCCCTCGCCCGCCGCCTCCGCAAGCCTCTGACTGCCCCCTTCTGCATCATGAATGGGGGCGAGGTCCACGGCAAACAAAAAGCCCCAATCGAATCCCACACTGTGCCCTCCTACTACTCCCTGTACGTCACACATCCCCACACCAACACACTCAAAGCAGGGGCCCAGGGCCGGTGGGCAGCTGACTGGCAGACACCAGCTTAACAGCACGGGCGGCTTTGAAGGTGACGGGCATGACCGTTTTTCAGGAAGCGGATGCATACGAGCGTAAAGTCATGGGCTGGAAGCTTGCAGTCAAGGAGATCCACGAGAAAGATCAGAAACTGCTGGCGGAACTGCGGGCCAAGTTATCGGAAGCCAATTCGGAGGTGTGCCATGCCGGCCTGGGCAGTGGTGATCGTGGCACAGGCGTGTGACTCATGCGGAGACTGGGCTCTTGCAAATGCTTTGCGGCGGCAGTGTGCAGTGCAGATGATCTTGAGCGACTCAAAGCCAGGGCCGATTGGGCTAAGGTGCAACGATGCACACCCCCATTTGTTGACCAGCAGTGGGCCGGCTCGGCAGATGAGTTCCCCCCCCCCCCCCGTCTGTTCAATTCCTCCCCAGCGAAGGGCATGCAGCAAACTGCTCACAACCGCAATCCAAGAAGACGCTTGCATTGGGATGCAGATGGCTCCAATCTGGGGCCATGGAGCACCCACCCTAGTTCTCCATTTTGGGGGAGTGCCTACGGAGGGCCCATTTTTCTAGTTTCCGATCTGGGCAGTCTGGAGAGTAAATGTGTTGGGAATCCTGGCACTGTTGGTCGGCTGTTGTCCCGTGCATCGTCTTGAGGTACAGCACAATGGAATGTTTTCTGACGTTCACAGAGGTCCTGTCTGTAGCACCCGGCAAGAGCGTTGCCGTCACCCGCAGCCTGGCAGGGCTGTCTGTTCGAAACGAGACCTGTTTTGATCCCCCACAAAGAACAGCCTGGGGTCGTGGGTGACGGGTTTGCGGTCCGTCGACGGTGAGTGACGGTCAACCGACGGCAGTTGCTCGTGAAGCGAGATCCGTCGGTGTCGGTGACCGACAGCAGTTCCTGATCGCGTGCTGTTGAGGTCGAGGCGTCGAAGAGGCACGGGACAGGACAGCCCTGTGCCTTGTCCATCGGAGTGTCCTGTGCGTCGAACTCCCGATGGTCAAATACGGTCGCATTTTCTGACCCCCCCCCCCCCCCCCACCCCATCAGTGTTGTAGGCTGTGGTGCCACTCCAACCGTGGTTCACGGTGTTCAGGATGCGGATGAGCTGTCGGACAAGCTCAAACACGCGGAAGCGCAGCTCCAAACGAAAGACGAGTTGCTGCAGGCCGCAGAGGACACGGCCAAGGCACTGTCTGCCAAGTGTGTGGTGTCCAAGTGGGTGTTGTTCAGCATCTGTGCCCCCATGGGGCGAGGACAGGGGTCTGGGGCCCTGCCCCAAGCACACGACAGTCAGCACCCAACAGCCCAGAGGTGCCTGACACCCACTCCAGCTGTCCCCAGATGCGCTTTCCGGACCCCCTTCTCCCACCCCAATACGGGCAGTGGCAGCCAGGCACGTCAGGGACCCAAGCGCTCAAACATAGATCATGATTACGATTTCTTTGATAGTGAATTCCAAGGAGTGGGTGTGTGTAACAGCGAAAGAAAATACAAGGCAAAACGAGTTCTCGGCCTATCCTTGACGCATGGACCACAGACTCCTCTGCAAAAGTGCCTCACAATCTCTTTGTCCTGTATTTCACCGTCGTTCTATGCACCACCGCTATCCCATGCGGTTGTGCCCTTGTTGTGATCAGACCCCATGTTTCGCACGGCATCATGTCGCGTGGTGCAAGGCGCACCCGCCGGCAGTGCAACTGCTCATACGCACCCTCCCGCCGACGCCTCGTTTGGGTTCCTTCGCAACCCAACCGTGCAGACCCTGGGCTCTTTGGGGCTTTTTGTGGGTGTTTCTCGGACATATCATGGACCCGGAGGCCACCAAAGGGCTCTTTGCCACACGCAAACCGAGTCAGTTGCGGCATCTACCATCCGGTTTCCTTGGCCGGGTTGGGTCTGCGGACGATTTTGGGCAAAAAAGGACTGTTTTTGGCCCAAATTTGTACAGATTTGGGAAGGCACCTCCGAATTTGTGGCTAGCACCCGGGGCCCCCACCGGTGACTTTTCGGCCCAATACTGAGATTCGGCAAGGCCACATGTGGAGGTACAAAGGACCACACTTGCAGCAGGCGCCGGGCGGCTATGACTGAATCATTAACGAAGCGGATTGGTGAAGCGTTGCTTGTTGGTTGTTGCTTCTTTGCGGCGGGATTTATGGGAGGGGCGGTAGTCATATATGATGCTGATCAGATGCGATTTGGCACAACGAACAATTGCTGAGCTTGAAGAAAGGCTGTACAGCTCGCAACAGTCACCCATCAAGGGTGAAGCTGGACCAGGTTTGTGTCCCCCGGGGTGTCGTCCTGCTGCTGCTGCCTCCGCTGCATCCGCTTCTGCAGCGCTCTTGCTTTTCGGTGTGAGCCGTTGTTGCAGCTTTTGTGGTTACTCTGGTTTTCCAGCCGTTGTTGGTGGTGGTGGCGGTGGGCTCGTTGTGGTGATGGTGGTGCTGGTATTGTGGTTGCTTGTATTGCTTCTTGTTGTTGTTGCTGGTTGCTTGTTCCTGCTGCTGCTGCTGCTGTCATTGTTTCATTGTTGTTCTCCTCGCTGTTCGTCGTTTTTGCTGGTGTTGTTGGTGGTGGTGGTGGTGGTGGTGGTGCTGTTGTTGTTGTTGCTGCTGTTGCTGTTGCTATGGATCACGCGGTCCCCGCATCAGTCAACCCAATTCCCGCCCGCCTCCATTCTCGCACCTGCCATGGCACCCCGCCCGCCCCAAGATAGTGCGGCTAAGTCAAGGGATTGAGCCAATGTATGTCGGCGCCAAGGCGCCGCAACGCAATTGTTTGTTTTTTTGGAGGCGTGCTTCCACCATCTGTAACATTTCCACCCCAAGGTACCGGATATTGAGGTAGTTGAGTGGTCTGTACGTTTGCTTGGAGGCTTGCGACATGAAGTTCAATTCCTGGTTTGGGTCAGTTTAACCGCACCGCATTGCATGGCGGGACACTTGTCAGCTTTCTTCTGTTCCATGAGGGCCACCAAGGGATGTGGACAGTGATGCACAGAAGAGAACACCACGTCTTTGAACACCGTTCTGTGGGCGTCGTGGTTTGGCTCGTTTTACCCGGGCCGTCCCTCCCCAGCTCCCCCAGGCCTAGCACCCCGCCTTCAAGGCCCTCCGGGCCCCAAGATGGTGCTGAAGGGTCGGGTATGTATAGACCTACGATCCTGTGGTGGTGGTGATTTGCGTCAAACGCCGCTCTGTGGCCACTCTGCCGGTCGCGCGCGCAGGGGGGGGCTCCATGCGTCCGGATGTAGTAGTCCCGCTCAGCGTCAGCGTCTGTGCAAATCGCTGCCGACTTGTCCGTACGCATCTGCGGCCCGATCCCGGGCCCCCGTCCGCCGCTGTCGTGTTGGGAGAACGGTCCCTCTGGTGTTTTGTTGGCCGACTCTCCGTCGTATGTGCCGCTGTGTGCCTGTGCGCTGCCACGACACCGCCTTCCACCCGCGGGGGATGCCCCCCCTATCTCCATGCCCCCCCCTCTGTCTGATGGGGCCAGCGCCCCTACGCCCCGGGCCCCGACACCCCCACGGGCCGCTGCTCCGTGCCCCGGGTCCCCCTCTCATGCGTGCCCACCCTTGGGCCCACAACACTTGGAGTGTTCTGTAAAGTGCTCCCCGTTTTGTATTGGGATGCGTCGCTGTATTTCAGAGTGTGAAGATGGACAAGATGCTTCGGTGAAGGCGGAGGCCGTGATTCAGTCATTGAAGGAAGAGGTACCCCGTCGAGTGCCGAGGGCGAGGGCATGGGCCGATTGCATTGTCGTCCCCAGGGCGAAACATCCCCATCCTTTTTTTTTTTTTTTTTTTTTTTTTTGAATTCTTGAAATTTCCGGAATTGTGATTTGGAAAAAAGCAACAAATCCAAACCCTCCAAGAAAAATGCTACAACATTTCCAAAAAGGCCATAATTTCCAAACATCGCACCGGGCACCTGGCGACCAAACAGGTCACCTCAAGGGCCCACTGTTGTTTTCGCGGGAGGGCGCTTGATATGGGACATGCGAGCACCATTCCTCGTGTGAGGCCGTGTTTTGGGCGGGAAGTCGGATGTGCATCCCCTTTTCCTGTGGAATTGGGTTGGTTACCACCGTAGGCCAGGGGGGTAAGACAGCCCACATCCGGCGATTTTCTTTTCTGGGTGCCCCGCATGCAGCACCCCCCCCCCCCCCCAAAGAGCCTTGGGCACCGCTGGGGTACGCCGTGGCAACAGGACACCCGATAACTGGGTCCGCCCACCACTGGACGTACATGCCCAGGCCCATTCTGCATTGCGGGGAGTGCACGTGCTTACCCCAGGGCGTGAGGACTTCCATGGGCAGGGCATGTCCGTCGCCTTGGTCCCACAAGAGGGCGGCCCGGGTGGCGATGCCCTCGCGGACGTAGACGTCGATACCCGTGCCCGCCCGCCCTCCCGTGTGGGCCCCTGCTGGATGTCGGATGCCGGGGTGTCCCACACCCCACTTCCAGGCCTTGGACGTGGGATATGCAGGCATTCCACACCCGTGCTTCGAAGTGGGCTCTTGGAATCCCCCCTAAACCACATCCCACCCGCCTACGCAAATGGTACTGCCTGATCCTCACGTTTCCTACCTTTTCGGGGCTTACGCAACGGCTTTGGTTTGCGCGGCCCAATCGGCACTGCCACGTGTGTCGCGGATGCAACGTTTTGTGCTGTGCGCAGTGCCCCACTGGTTTTGGGTTGTGCACGCAAACTTTGGAGACAGCCATGCGCGGGCGTGCGGTGCTCCAACATAGGGGGGGGGTTAGGCCAATACGCCAATTATTGGGTGCCGCTGACGCACAAACGGCATATCCTGCCACATTCAGCACAGCCCCAACACACCAACTACTGGGCTCTGCGAACGCGGAAACGACACCAGCAAGAGCACCGGCCGCAGCGGCCGACAGAACGCAGCGACCCGACGCAACATGCGAAGGGAATACCGGGTGACTGTCCAGGGCCCCGTAAAGGAGCAACAACCCGACGGAATGTCACACAGGGGGCAGCAGTGGACGCCAGGGTTTTGCTGCTGGATCCAGAGTTTCAAATTGGAAATTCGAAATCGCGAAGCTGAGGTGTCCAGTGTCACGGCAAGGGAGCATGGGAGGGCTTTGGTGGAGGACCCTTGGCCCCCGCTGTTGCGCATCGCGGCACAGAGAGATAAGGGGGGCCGCTCCAGCCGCCCTCGGCACAGGAGAGTCCAGGACCTTTGTAGGTGCATGCCATGGGAGCGGCAACACCGCAACAGGAAGAAGCCCAAGCAGGCCCTATCAGCGGTCGGAGCGCTGTGGCTGGGCGGTCTGTTGTCCATGGGCTTTGTCAGGGCAGCGCCGGATTCGCTGCGGGTGCCCCTCCCCCCGCCGCGCTCCTGGGACGGCCGACCCCCGGAGTAGTCAAAAAGGACAAGTCATCCGGGGGCTCCGTTGACACAACCAAAACACGTTCGGACCCACAGAGGGTCAGAATGTGCAGTGGCGAGAGGCCAATAGGCGCCGCCAAAGGCAAACAAACTAACACCATGACCTTGTGCGAAAGCCCCCCGCCCTCCCCCGCACAAGAAGGCGCGCGTCGGGCAGAGAGACATAGCGGGGGAGGCTCTTAGGGGCGGTACGGGGCTCTGGCTCGACAGTGTGCCATGTGCGCCCCTGCGGCCGTCGCACGGTTTCGCTTTCCTGTCCGTCCTCAGATCGCGAGCATCCGCAAGTGTCATGCGGAGGAGGTGTCAAAGCTGCAAGCGGAGCTGCAGCACTGCAAGGCCGAGTATACCTCGAAGGTGCAGGCGAAGGTGTCGTTCGCCTTCTTCATCATCCGCCTTCACAAGGGACAGGGGTGGTTGCTTTTTCCCACCCGGAAGCCAAGTCCCGGACCGCCGCCGGCGGTTGCCCCCCAACGCGACCCCCCCGACGCCCAGTGCAAAGGTCAAACCCCCCGAAACCGTCCAAACCGTCACGAAACGCTCAGCACAGGGCCGTGCACAGTACCTGAGCCCAGGGGTATGGAACACACAGGGAGGCCGAGAGGCACCGCCAAAGGCCAACAAACCAACACCGAGGCCCGAGAGCTGTTGTAAGACGGGGTGTCTTAGATTCGGAGGCGTCTTACATCCGTCTTACATCCGTCTTACATCCGTCTTACATCCGTCTTACATGCGTCTTACATGCGTCTTACATCCGTCTTAGATTATGTAAGACGGGGCGTCTTAGAAAATCTAAGACGGGGCGTCTTAGAAAATCTAAGACGGGGCGTCTTAGATAATCTAAGACGGGGCATCTTAGATGATCTAAGACGGGGCGTCTTAGAAACCTAAGACGGGGCGTCTTAGAAAATCTAAGACGGGGCGTCTTAGATTATCTAAGACGGGGCCTCTTATATTAATAAGAACGGGGTGTCTTAGAGTAAGTACAGGTGCAGTTTTTTTTTCATTCAAAAAGCTGATGGAGTGGACAAGATCATAATACATATGTAATAACATATGACATAATACAAATGTAGGAAACAAACCACAAACTACCGAACACCCTACCTGCGCCGGGTGAACGCTGCCAGCGGACCGTTTGGTGGGGAAGAGGGCCTTCGGCCCCTACCCTAATATTGGCACTTCGCGTCTACAACATGCCCACGGTGTCTACAATTAGCAGGCCGCGTTTACTTGGGGCAGACAGTGTCTACAGACCAGAACACCATGCCTGTGTGTGCGGGTGAACGCTGCCAGCGGACCGTTTGGTGGGGAAGAGGGCCTTCGGCCCCCTTCCCAAATATTGGCACTTCGCGTCTACAACATGCCCACGGTGTCTACAATTAGCAAGCCGCGTCTACTTGGGGCAGGCAGTGTCTACAGACCACAGAACACCATGCCCGTGCGCGCGGGTGAACGCTCCAGCGGACCGTTTGGTGGGGAAGGGGGCCTTTGGCCCCCTTCCCTAATATTGGCACTTCGCGTCTACAACATGCCCACGGTGTCTACAATTAGCAGGCCGCGTCTACTTGGGGCAGACACTTGGGGCAGACAGTGTCTACAAACTGTAGATGGGATGCCCCCCAAAACACACTCAATACCCAAATAGGGTGGAAAACACCTAAATGCTGCTCAAAACATGCTTTACACAGCTTGGATGGTCATTGTGAGTGGCCGGGATATCAAAAAAATCAGTTTCGGAAATTTCGTTTTTTCACCTGTATAGGGTGAGAAACTACATAAGCAGGTTGTGTACTAGTCCCTTGGGACCCCCCCCCCCCGACCCCACCCAATACAACTGCAGGTGGGTGTTGTTGTTTGATTCTGCACCCATTTTGCAACCAATCATTTGGGGTAACAACCAAGCAGTTTGGGCATAGATGCATATGGCACTGAAGCATCGTCTCCCTTATGGTGGCAGTAGCAGGCATACTCTGAGTATGTCCCGGGTACCATCCGATTTCAGGGGTTAAGCCTCGTTTGTCCTATGGGGTACTGAGGTGGGAGGCCCCCAGGCCCAATTGTTGAAGCTGGGTGTTGTTGTTTAATTCTGCACCCATTTTGCAGGGAGTAACAACCAAGCAGTTTGGGCATAGATGCATATGGCACTGAAGCATCGTCTCCCTTCTGATGGCAGTAGCAGCCATACTCTGAGGATGTCCCGTGGTATCATCCGATTTTAGAGATTAAGCCTCGTTTGCCCTGTAGGGTACTGAGGTGGGAGACCCCTAGGCCCAATTGTTAGAGCTGGGTGTTGTTGTTGAATTCTGCACCCATTTTGCAACAAATCATTTTGGAGTAACAACACAGCAGTTTGGGCATAGATGCATATGGCAATCAAGCATCCTGTCCCTAATGTGTGAGACACAAAAAGGCAGCAAAGCACCACTGACGAACAGAAATCCGGTCCATGCCAAATGTTCTGCCATTGCTTCGGGGCTGCCAAGTTGGCATGGTTCATTTACCGCCGCCTCCGAGGTGGTGGCTTAGGCACTGAACTTTGGTCAAATGCCACGGAGTACAAGCAATCCGCAAAGCAACGTGCATCCCACTCCTCCACCGTAATGTTGTTCTGAACAAGAATAGCAGGGGCAGGGCAGGGGGCAGGCAGCATGAGACATGCGCATGATCTGGCCCTGGCACCCACGATCACAAGCAGTACCAAATGTGCCTGGTGGATATGCACAAGCATGGCCTTGAATTGTGACATGGAGGGGGGGTGCTTCCTATTTGCAAATAGGGTGGGCCATAGTCTGCGCACAGAAAAAAGTTGTTTCCCTTTCACCTTCTGCAGCAATTGGAGCATGTTGGGCTTACTGTGTACTTGTTGCATGCCAAAGGGTGGGGCCAAGAGGGCCCGAAATGCTTCAGGCTCGGCCGCGTAGTCCCATACACCGGATTGTAGAGGAATAGGCTGCTGTGTTCTTGTGAAATGACCCCGGTCCACATCTCCAAGTAGAGTGTAGTTATGCCGAAGGAAATGACGAAGGACCTCTGGGTCTGTGTCCTCCATTGCAGCCATCAAAGCATCATCCTCGCCAAAAGAAATGTCATCCAATGATGCATGGGGAGACAACCTTGGGCTGCGTGCATAGGGATCAACAGGGGGGGATGTAGACACGTCCTGTGCAGTGGAAAAGGGGTCCTGCAGCACGTCAGCGGAAGCACCTGTGCCCAAGGAAGGAGGGACATTGTCACCAGGCTCAGTCTTCAACAATCCTAGGACTGCAGGGTCCTGCATTGGGGCTGTCGAAATATCATCATCGCTACTGACAGAAATGGTCTCCATGGACACAGAGGTGGGATTCACCACACGTGCAGCAGATGGTGCAGTAGCACTGGATGTAGTCACTGCAGGGCTACCAAATGTTGCAGTTGTGCAAACGGTAGATGCAGCAGATGCGGCAGGTGTCCGCGCCACGATACTGGAAGTACTACGCGCAGAACCATGGGTATGCGGATTGAGGGCTGGCACATTCCTCACACTGTCCCTATGAGCAAAAGCGGAGAAGGGATTAAAGGGGACATAAGACGGGTCTGCAGCCCACGTAGCTCGAAGGTGGTACAATTTGGCTAGGCGGGCCACAAAAGTGCAAAATTGGCCAGAGCCTGCAAGTGGTGCAACATCTACGACCCATGACGTTGGGTCTTCATCATCATGTACTCCTTCGACTAGTTGCAAACCTCCCAACGCGGTTATAGCAGATGCCTTATGGCCACCAATGATGTACCTGTTGCGGCCCTCCAAGCAGTTGGCCATGTAAAAATAAAAAGTGTCCGCGTCCCTGTGGTTAGCAGCAAACCTATAGCGACCTGTCGTACTGTTGCCTTGTTCAGCCGCTGAGCTGTTCACGCGCGACAACTCTGGGAATTGTGACATCCCGTACCCTTGACATTTATGCACGGTACCATGAAATCGGTCCAACACGCACTGCACATCAGACAACACGTTGTATTTGGCAGATGTTTGCGAAAGCCTGCATGCATAATCAAACAAAATCCAATCAAAAGAAATTCCGCCTGTTCTGTGGCGGGTCACGATAGACCACAAATTGTACAAAATTTGGTGGGACCCCTCAACTCCCACCATCTCGTCGAAATGCACAACAACTGTACAAGGGCGAGACACTGTCATCAAACCATTGGTGAACCCAGTGAAAACGACAACCTTCTTTTTGCATCCTTGAGCAAAAACGGACCACACTGTCTTGCGGCGCATTTTTTGCTTTGCACCCACTTGGTGACCACCCTTTCCCCGCCCCCGCCCTGCTGCCGTGTGTGGTGGCTGTTGCCGTGACCGTTGCGTTGTTGTTGCGCTTGGAGTGCAGGTGGCACCTGTAGCCTGAAAAAGAGCAATTTCATGGAGCATAGATGTGTATTCTGTGTCCAATGTGGGCTGCGCACTCCGTGACACAGCAGTTTCCTCCTCCTGTGCAGTACTATAGGCATCTGTAGTTTCATGCTCAGAGTCCCCTGATGAAGCCTCTGGCAATGCCTCCATGACATCACTGCCATCATCACCTTCAAGCACCTGTGTGTACACCACGTGCCCAGGGGTGGAATGTTCTTTACAGAAGCACGTACCAGGCACGGGTGCTTTGCGACACTGTGCTTGTATGTGCAGGCCAGTTGTCGGGTCACGCTTATTCTGCCGAATACAGTACATGCAAACCCGTCTGCACACCTTTGAAATGCAATCCACGACGACACACCTATCATATACCTCTGCTGTATGTCGTTTTATGTTTGGGCGTACCGTTGGCATACCGCGAATGTGATTGAGATGAGCGGGCTCACATGCAGAGCACTGATGATGTTTACTGGGCAAGCCATTGAGACGAAGGAACCCTGTCACCTCTGAGACAACAGTGTGCAAATCTGGGCACCTAAAAAGGGCCTGCCCTCGCGCCTCACGGTAGTACGGCATGCACCAATCCAAGAAAACAACCTCTTGGAGTTTGGTGCGTGGTACTTCCTTGACACCACCCTCTGCCTTGAAGCTTGCAAACTGCAATACTATGCGCTGCTGTAACGCATGGACATATGGGCGGCCAAACACATTGCGTGCCAATACAATGTGATCTCTCGGAAGTGACAACCTGTACACCTCCTCGTCCTCACCCTCACCCACTGTTACTGTATCGTAGCCGTACAATGCCGTAAAAGCGCCACAAAAGCGCCCGAAGTGCCAGAAAAAGCGCCAGAAGCGCAGAAAACAGCGCCAGAAAAGGTTCCGGGTTGTTTGTGATTGTGTCCAATGCATGTCATGTGCACTTGTAATACTGAAAAAACGCCAGAGAAAGCGCCAGAAGCTCCAGAAAAAGCGCCAGAAGCGCCAGAA
The DNA here is from genome assembly GCA_964036045.1 of Eutreptiella sp. 'Long Island Sound 2002'. Taxonomy (NCBI): domain Eukaryota; phylum Euglenozoa; class Euglenophyceae; order Eutreptiales; family Eutreptiaceae; genus Eutreptiella; species Eutreptiella sp. 'Long Island Sound 2002'. Next base: position 164,441,958 of record OZ038378.1, read on the forward strand.
AAAGCGCCAGAAAAAGCGCCAGAAAAGGTGCCGGATGTGGGTATTGAACCCATGACCCCTCAGCTGTGAGCACATGCATATACCAACTCAGGTATGACATGTCTCTGCTGACATCTGGCTTATTGGTGGTATAGATTCTGAACATATTTTGGTGATTGGGGTCACCACACAATGCCCTGCTGAGGGTTTTCTACCAAAAAAGGTCCGCCCCGCACAGTGGCCCGTACAGTGGTAAATTTTTGCCCCGAACACGGGGGGGGGGGGGTTACCGGAGGGCACCCAAAAATAGCACGCAGACCCCCCCCGGGGGGGGGGTAGAGTACCTAGGCCTCCAAACGTCAATCAATTGCCTGTGCAACAACTACGAAAAGACACACAGCACAATTTCAAATGGCCCCACCAAATGGGGCAATCAGTGGTGTTGAAAAACACCGTGTGCCAGTCTTCATGGAAACGGCATTCAGGACCCTCTCAAAAGTCGGAGTCCGAGGAAGACTCAAACTCCCGGAACGAAGGTGGTGGTGTCGGTGACCATTGTAGAGATGGGGCATCCCACCCACTGTCGAACCCAGAGTCCAACACGTCTGCCGCCACCATGTCTTCCTGTGTGTCTTGCAAGAGTGGAACGTAGTATTGTAAATTGTTGTCCCACACTACTTGGTTGCAACGGGGGCAAGATCCATCATTCTTGAACGGGCAACCACAAGGAGCACAGTGCCATCGCCCCTTTGTGTACCAGCCTGCAGCATCCAAAGGCCACAAGCAGCCCTCACAACGCTAAAATGCAGACATATAGTGCTCCTGTACAGGATAACAAGCATGGCACAATCAATGTAGTAGTTTACTATGAAAGGCAAGAGTGTACAATATAGTCACAAAGCAACACAAGTGCACCCTGTAGCAGGGTGCACAGCAACAGTGGCTGCACCATGACTTCTGCCGTGTCCACTTTCACATCAGCAACATCCCATTCTATTATGTGGTGTTGTTCCCTTCTCCTGTTCTAATCTCTTCTTTACAACTGCTTGCATCCATGTACTTTGCTGGAAGTATTCTCTTCCTTCCTTTCACCCTTCTTGTCAATACTTCTTGCTAATACATGCTGACATGCAACACACAAATTTGGAACTCTGCAGAACACACGTTGGCACAACGTCACAACACAACACCGCAGGGGAGAGGGGGTTTCGACAGTGCTGCAGGTCAATGAGTCTGTCCTCTGTGGCCTATGCTGAGGTTTTCCCTAACGAATTCCTTTACAAAGCCGTCACAAAAGAGTGCAAAACAGGAGGGGCTGCGTGCAATTCCTGAGTAATGAACCATGTGAATCCTAACACATACACACCACAAAAAATTTTAAAGTCTTCAACATCCTGACTCGTTAAAGTCACTGAATGTGTGGAACCCGAAGGCTGGGGCAAACAACGCGGGGGTGGCCCTGGCGGGGAGGGCAGGAGAGGAACTTACAGGTTTTTATTTTTATATCCCACCATGCTCTCTTGGACCCCTTGGGTGCCTGGGCGTCCCCTCCTCCCCCCCCTGTAGGGCAAGAAGGTGAAACCTGCCTACCCAGGCACCTAGCCATCAGACAGCACCGGTTTAACATTGAAAGAGACAGTCCCCAAAAAAGAAAAAATATAATTTGCGAAAGCGGTGTTGCCAGTGGCCCCCTTGTGTTTAACAGACTTTTGTTTGTTTCCTTGATTGGGAATGGCTGGTGCCAAAGGCACCGGAGGTCGGGGAAGGGGTCGAGAGCAAGGGGGAGGGGCTTAAGGGGTATGTTGACCTGTAACTGCCTGATAGGGTCCCCCCTCGCAGGGGGACTTGCACAGACAGTGGGGAGTGAAGAATTTCACCTGTAACTACCTAGAGAGTGGGGAGTAAAGAATTTCACCTGTAACTCCCTGACAAGGTCCCCCCCGTAGGGGGACCCGCAGAGATAGTGGGGGGTGAAGGAAATTTGACGAGGTCCCCCCTCGCAGGGGGACCTACAGAGATAGTGGGGGGTGAAGAATTGCACTTGTATCCGCCTGTTTTCCCTCCAAAAATGGACTCTGGGATTGCAGTCCATTCCTACATAGGCATACAAATCTGGATAAGTTGCAGTGTGCGATTGCAGTCCATAGCACAGACAAGCACCAACACGCCTTGGGGACAAGACCCTTGGTTAGGACCCCTAGTCCAGAGCCCAAGGGGTTCTGACTCCTACCCCCCCCCCCCCCCTTGCGCAAGCACTGCCTTGTCTTAGCACATGAGCCCATGTTACCGTCGTTTTGGTGGAATTTTCTGACCACGGTTTTTATGGTCAGAAATGTAACATTATGCGATTGTGCTTCGCTTGTAGAGGGAAAAGGGGGGCTTGATCATGCTTGTGGTAGTTCCTCGTGCTCATACCAACATTCTGCTTGCAATTGCAACCCAATGATGTCCTTGTTAATGTGATTTTCAGCCATGGCTCATGTTGCTACACCTGGCATAGCTGTTAGCAAGCATGTGCAATTGTTCAAGATGAGGCGCAAGGTGGGAAAGGGCTTCTATTCCACAGCTCCTGATGGCCCTGATGGGCAGTGAGGACCTCCAGAACTCGCTGAAATTTGCCTGCACATTGTGTTGTAGTGCCCTGTTGCGACAATTGTGCTTAGGGTGAGGTATGGGCAGGTTTCCGGTGACATACCTTCTTTTGGTACCGCGCGTCGCGCGCAAGCACGGCCTCGTCTAAGCACATGAGCCTGTGTTACCGTCGTTTTGCTAACTTTCAGCGTGCTTGCGCAAGGGGGGTATGTTGCGCGCACAGCCTGGCAAGCCAACCCTGTGGTCGCGTTTTGTTTACCCCATGACAAGAAAGAGTTTCATAAAAACAAAACAGAGCCGCCTTAGGCATTGTTGACCCTCAGGGTTTCCATCCCGGCGCCAACCCTGGTTTGTTTTGTGGGGGTACCAGTACCCCAATCAATCACCACACACCAGACAAGACAGGGCAAACAAGTCGCACCTACAGTGCCAATGCAGGGCGATCTTAGATTCACGGCGGTGGCGCCGTAAAAAAAAGACCGCGTTTCACTGAAACAAAACAGAGCCGCCTTAGGCATTGTTGACCCTCAGGGTTTCCATCCCGGCGCCAACCCTGTTTTGTTTCCCCGGGGTACCAGTACCTCATATACCAGACTCACTTGACGACACGGCTTGACAATTCGCTCTTGCATAGCCAATGCAGGGCGCTAAGGGGCAGTCTTAACTTCACGGCATCAGTGCGGCAAAGAGAGATTGCTGTTTCGCAGAAACAAACCAGAGCCGCCATAGGCATTGTTGACCCCTCGGGTTTCCATCCCGGCGCCAACCCTGGTTTGCTTCTAGGCTGAAAATTGCCGCGCTAAAATAGCAGTAAACAACAGTAAACAAAACATTTGCTGCTACACCTACCTATCTTTACTAGTGCTGCTCTGTCACTATACCTCGTCAACGTTCTGTACCCCGTCACCCAGGTCTCCCAGCTCGTTGTCTGTGCACCTGATGAGCGGTGCTATGAGTTTTGTTGTCCTGTTCAGTAGTGGCCGCACGACACCACGACGCCCCGCTCACCCAACCGCCACGAGAGACGGAGTAAGGGTGGATCCCCTTTGGAATCTGCCATAGGCCTTTGCCTGGGGTCTGGGGGGTGTGCTTTCGCGACCACCTACAGGGAGAGCCCACGCTCAACCCCTGCAAGCGCCGTGGCCGGACCATGATTGTGAAGCCACACGGGGACCACAAGGCCCACGGGGGCTGTTGCCTATGTGGGGGGATGAGCCGACCGTCCTTGGTTTGGTGGATTGGGCTGTTTTTCCCTCCCAGCCGAAACCCTTGCCCGGCAGGTTTCTGCTTTTTACCATACCGGCAACTCGTCAGCACCACGTGGCACCGGCGAGTTGCATCCATTCCTCAAACACGATAGGCCGCATACCCGCCACCCAGTGGCTGGGCCCCAGGTCTGCCGCCCAGGGTTGGGAGGGGAGAGCATATCCTACTTACCACAAACCAATATCTTGTTTGACTGTCACCTGCCACCCTGTGGCTAGGCCCCAGGTCGCTTGCCCGGTTTTTGAAAGGGAGAGCACGATATCCTACTTACCACAAAGCAATATCTTGCTTGACAGTCACCTGCCACCCTGTGGCTAGGCCCCAGGTCGCTTGCCCGGTTTTTGGAAGGGAGAGTATTTTTGTTAACCCAACCTTATTTGCGTTTGTTTTCATACTGCGTCCGATTTTCACTTTCGCTGCAATAAACTACTGCTGATCACATAAACGGTTCGCTCTCGCCAAACGAAACCTACAAGAGAAAAACAGGCATACCTTCCCTAACCTTCCCTGTTTGCAACCACCTTCGCAGAAGAGGGCCCGGTTAAGGATTTGGATTGGATTGGATTGGATTGGATGGGATTGGATTGGATGGGATTGGATTGGATGGGTTGGATTGGATTGGATTGGATGGGATTGGATTGGATGGGATTGGATTGGATGGGATTGGATTGGGCGCAACGTGCAGAATGGGGCATGAGACACGGAAGAGGGGGACAACAAGCAGTGGGGCAAACTCTCCCACGATTCTGGCATTCTTGCAAAAAGGGGGGCAGCAGAAAAAAATATTTCATTTTTACGTTTTTTTTTCCGGGAACCCATTTTTGCGTAAGGCATGAAGCCAATAATTAATTTTTTACACATTTTTTTTGCGGACAATAACACCTTGTGCCGGGAATTAATTATTTACGCAAATCTTTAGGATTTGCATGGTATTAGATCTATATGACCAACCCGTCCTACACACCTCTCTTTTTCATATTTTTCATTCTATTACTATTGGATTATTCGTTCAATCCATCACACGCTGCAATACACATTCCAAGTACCAGAAGCCCTGTCTTAGAAAATCTAAGACGGGGCGTCTTAGATAATCTAAGACGCCCCGTCTTAGATAATCTAAGACGGGGCATCTTACATGCGTCTTACATCCGTCTTACATGCGTCTTACATCCGTCTTACATCCGTCTTACATGCGTCTTACATGCGTCTTACATGTGTCTTAGATTTTCTAAGACGCCCCGTCTTACAACAGTTATGGAGGCCCCGTGCCAAACCCCCGCGCCCCCCATGACCGGGGGAGGCCGAGCGTGAGGCGTGTAGCTCAAAGGGGCCTGCAACACCGAGCGCACCCCAACACCGGCACGACCCAACGTGGCCCAAGGGATGTGCGCCACGACCCGGACTGAGCCCATGAAGTGGCATCGCAGGCGGTAAAGCCCGGGACCCGAGACCGCCTCACCGCTTTCCGCCCGATTTCGGGGAGGCACGGGAGCAGCACCGCTGGGCGTACTGGCACAGCCCCCGCCACGACGCACTCGAGTGGGACGGAGGTGGCGATGAAGGCCGTGTGAGGGCAGGCGCGGCTGGGGCTTCGTCCGTGAGGGATCGGCTCGTCCGGACCGGCGATGAGAGTCGTGTCCAACAACGCACAGCCTCGAGGCACGCCTCCGTCTTCATGGTGGCCCCCACCCCCTCGCCCCCGAATTCTGCCAGACAACAGCGGCTGAGGTGTGTGTGGCAGGACTGGGTCCCCCCCTCCCCTCCAACACTGGAAGCCACATCCAACACGAATGGAACGGAGATGGCGATGAAGGCCGTGTGCTGGCAGGCGCGGCCGGTGGTGTCATGGTGTCATGGTGTCTTCTGCCGGGTCCCGCCCCCGCAGGAGCGGTTGCCTGTGGCCCCAGCCAGGCCCGAGCAGCACAATACCGCAGCAAGTGCAATGCCCTGTCGCGCAGCGCTCGTGCCCCCCCCCCCCCCCCTCAGTCAGGCGCGGCCGGAGCTGAGTGGCGGGTCCACACGTGACCTTTTGAGCCCCCCCTCCCGCCTCCTCACGCTGCGGGTGTTGGGGTCCGCGATGGGGGTCCGGAGCGGGGGCCCCGCACCCCCATGCCCACGGTACGCCCCATCAGTGCAACGGGGCTAATGCCGCGGGGCTTTGTGTGGGCTGCTGCGTTTCAGATCCGTCGAAGTCCCGTGCCCCACCGTCCCCCTCGTCGACGCGGTGCGTGCGCGCCCACCGGCCGCCCCCCGTCCCGAGCGACGCCCCTGTGCTCAGGTGGAGGAGCAGACGAAGCACCTGAAGGACACGGTCCAGCGGCTTGAGGCCAACAAGAAGCAGGCGGAAGGTCGATTGAAACAGGAAATCCAGAAAAGGTGTGTGTCTGTGCGTGTGTTGGGGGGGGGGCGCGCCGATCGGGGGCGGGTGCTGCTCTCGCGACGGCCGTCGGTAGTGCCCCGGCGCGACGGACGTCGCCCCGTCCCCTCTGCACAGGGAGCAGTTCGAGCACGAGTCTGTGCAGGAGCGCAAGGCGATGCAGAAGGAGATCGAGGACGCGTCTTGGGAGAGCATGCGGCTCGAGAAGGAGATTGCGAAGATGAACGACAAGCTGCTGCAGAAGTGTGTCGGCCGCCGTGGGGCTGAGGGCGAGCGGCGGTGGGGCTCGGGTCGAGCGGACGCGGGGCGGAGCGCAGCGGGGGCCGGGGGCGCAGAGTCGGACCCCAAATCGCGTCGGCCGCCGCGACGCGCCCCGACTTCCGACGCAAACCGAGCGTTGTGGCCGCACGGCGCGCCGGGCGCGCGGGGGCACCGGTGGGCTGGAGTGGACGGAGGAGAGCGCAGTGGGGGATGTGTGGCCCCTGACTGAGGGGCCTCCTCACGGCCAGACCTCAGTGGGTGGGTGGGGGGGCAGGGGTGCATTAGAGGGGAACGGGCCTCAGAGGCGGCCCCAGAGGCAGTTAGACAGGCGGTTGGAGGAGGTTGCCAAAGCGGTTGGGGGGCGGTTACTGTCGGTTACAAATGCCATTGAGGCTGGCACTTGGCGCCAGGGGGACAGTGGCTGGGCATAGGCTGGGCGCCCTGGATGGGGGGGGGGGGGGCTCCCCCCCTTCCAATGCATCCCTGGGGCGGGGGGATGCGTAGGGGTTGTGCTCCCAGGACTCCTTTCTCAGAACCGAGTGGGTCGTCCTCCACACGTGGCCCCCCCAAACTCCCTGGCGCCTCGTGGATCAGTAGCTCTGTGGCCGTGCAGAAGAAGGGCAGGGGGAACGCCGGAGCCGCCCGGCCGCCGGAAGGTGCACGAGCATGTGGCACTGGGGCTTGTGTGGGTGTCACTTGGCCCACGGCGGTTGATAGTCCACCGACGGCCGCAGTTCCGAACCGGCCTCTGAGATCCCAGAGGCCCCCGATGGTTTGCCTTTGGGGCGTGCCGGGGGGGGGGTCTGGGGCAGCGGGGCCCAGGGGACGTGGAAACAGATGTCGGTGGAGTCGACACTGTGCCGCGCTGGCGGGTGGTACCGCGCCCCGATGCCGCCGAGATGTGGACCCCGAGCAGCACGGGCCCATGGCGCCCCCGGAGTAGCAGGCCGCGCCCCTGCGCCGGGGGGGCACAGCGGTCGTGGGCCCGTGCGTTGTGTGTTGGCCGTGATCCGCGGCGCTGCCGAGGCCCGTACTCGGCCTCAGAAGTTCCGTTTCTGAGGTCGCGGGCTGCCGCGCGCGCGCAGGACGAGGCGGCGTCAAACCCCCGGGGCCGCAGCCTCGACCAGGGGGTCTTGGAGCGTGTCTGGGGGTCGTCGCTGTGCTCCCGTGCGCCGGTCGACCTTTGACATGGGGCATTCGAACCGGGAATCCGGTGCTCACCCTCTCGACCGGCCAAGGTCTGCAAGCGACGGAGGTTGAGCGGCCGTTTTGGGGGCTGGGGGCACACCGGCGTGCGAAGAAAACCGCAACAGAAGGGGTGGCCCAGCGCGCCCCCGGCCGCGGAGGGCCACAGAGGCAAATGGGCGGCATCCGCAACCCGCCCGCCCGCCCCACAAGAGACCGGGGCGGCCCCCACATTGGAACACCCCGGAGCCCCTGCAGAGCTCCTCTGCACGGCTGACCCGGACTCAGAAGGGCGCGTTTCCGCTGTCCCCCCTGCAGGCAACGTGAGGCTGACTCCCTGAAGAACGACGTGCACAAGTCGAAGGAAGACGTGTCGCGTGCGCATCGCGACGAGTTGCGGGACCTGCAGCGCAAAGTCGACGAACTGTCGGAGCAGAAGGACGCGGAAGTCGCAAAGCTCACCGCAGAACTCTCGGTGTCCCTGTCGCTGTCCGTGCGTGTCTTTGGCGGTCGCGTGGTGCGCTTTCGCGTTCGGTACAACGCCGAGCGGGGCCGGCGCCTTCGATGTGCGATATCAATTGCGGTTTTTGAGCGATGTAGGGGCGTTCAAGTCCGAGAGGCTTTCTTTCGAGGGTGGCTGTCGACCACGTGCTGTCGCTCAACCACCAGCTCCACTGAACTGCAGCTTCAGCGGTCGCCTGCCGCCGGTACCTGCAATGATGATCTGCTGGCGAAATCGGGTGAAGATACTTCGATCCGTTGATGCCAGCACCTCGCTCGTACTCTCGTCGTATGGCGTTGTGTTGGTCAACTTGGGTCACGGTGGCTTCTCGGAAATGTTTTTTGTGAAACTTTTTTTAGCATCAATACTATTGATATTATTGTTCATATTACATAATTAGATGTCATTAGAGTACTTTGGACTGTCGTACCACCCGGCGCCCCATCTTCCCGGCGTGTCATCGCAGGAGAAGCAGGCGGAGCTGGACATCCTGCAGTTCGCGACCAACCACAATTCGGAGGTGTGTGACCAGACGCCGCTGCAGCCCATGTGCCGTGTCGACGGCACGAACGACCAGAGAGGCAAGGGAGTGGCGTGCGAGGCCACCCGCAAAAAGCGGGGGTGTTGTCTGGGAGGGCGCCCCGGTTTTGCAGGTCCTCGTTTCCGGGGATCGTGTCCATCGCGCCTCGTCGCCTTCGCGTTGTCGCTCCCGCACGCGACTGCGCAACGCGTCATTTGCGGCCCGCGTGTTCGCAGGGGCCAGGGCACAGCTCTGCGCACGCGTTGCCGTCGGTCGCTGGGATGCAAAGCCAAGTATGCCACAGTGCGGGTGTGTGGGTCCGCCCACGTTTGTGGAGGGGGGGCACCGGCTGCAGTGGAACCGGCGGTTGCGACGTGCTGCAGTCCGCAGCCACGCCCGGCCCCTCACCGCACGGGGCCACGACCGCCACTCCCCTGCCCCCCCCCCCCCCCTCTCGCGGTGCGCCGCCCTGCCCTCCCCCACGCAGTCCGCGGCCATGCCCCCCCCCCCCCCCCTCACCGTCCGCAGCCAAACCCCCTAAACCCCCAGACCCGTGCATCCCCCGGATGGGCCCGGCAGCCCCGCCTCCGTGGCCCACCCCCCCGCACAGCGACCGGGGGCCGGGGCGTGGCCCCGGTCGGGCCTCCGAGGGCCCGCGGCCGCGGCCCCTCCCGCCCAAAGACAGCAGCGGCCCCAGGGCTCCTCTTAACAACTCGGCACCACTGCCCCCCCCCCCCCCCCGCCCACCCCCTTCAAAGATTGGGTCGATTTTCCTCCGGGCCTTCGGCCCAACAAAAATTTTCTCTGGCGCCTTCACCGCCAATCCGTTGAGACCACAAATCACCTCGAAGAGAGGTTGTTAGATCAAGCGCAGGCGCGGGCGTCATATACCCCCCTTTTTTGGGGTCATTCGCGTAGCATACCCCAAGGCATGATATTGGATGTCCAACCCCTTGTAAAATCATTATTTTGCCCAATAAGAGCATCCCCCAATGGATTTTTTGATTTTGAGGCCTCTACCCCCTTAAACTGGATATCACTTTTTTGAGGGGGGGTGGGGGTGGGTTCGGGGGGGGGGGTCAAAAGTTTTTGCTTAATAGGCTACAAGCAGTGGGGACACACGGTGTTAGCAGCAGGGCCAGCGGTCTAACGGTAGCGCAGTCCAGTCCAGCTGTGCAATCGTCGGTTCGAGCCTGTCGTCAGGCATCCTGCTGACTTTTAGCGCAGACTGGGACTGACTGGACAGGGCGGGACTCGAACCGCCGACCACATGGATGTCGGTCAGCTGCGTTACCACTCGGCCACTACTTGAACTACCACAAACGGCCTCGCTGCTGCTTGGGGCCGCATCTGCCACTGACAAAAAACCCAAACTTTGTGTATCTGTCTGACTGCCTGCCTGACTGCCTGCCTGCTGGCTCAGGGACTGATTGGCTGACTGTCAACCGCTCTTCGAGGTGCACTGCCGAAGGCAATAGAATTTCCTTCGGTGCGTTCGGCGCCTCTAAAAAGTCAGCACCGCCGGGTGGTCCAGCCCCCCCGCGCCCCGGCACGCCCCCCCCCCCCAAAAAAGTAACGCCCTGAGCGGGACACGGACCGCAATCCCCCCCCCCCCCGACTTCCCCCCCGAAGGCCCAAGGCCGGAAAATGCCGCGGACCGCTGATGTGTGCCCCTCGGTGGCCCCGACGCCCCGCACGTCCCGAACCGGCGGTGGTGGTGGTGCTGCTGCGCCCGCTCCGAACTGCGCTGCCTTTGGGAAAGGCTTCGTGGGCAGCGTGGCCGGCGCTGGCGTGGGAGGGAGGCCCCGGGGGCAAAAGGCGGCCATAGGACCAGCGTCCCACTCTCATTGTCACGCACCCAATTCAGTGAGTCGTGCTCAGCATCACGAGCGGTGGCTGGAGCAGCTCAGACACGCCTTACAATACCTTACAATCTAACAACACAATACGATACATACGATACAACACAACACAACACACCACAATGCAATACAATACAATACGATAGATACGATACGATACGATACGATACGATATGATACGATACGATACGATACGATACGATACGATACGATGCAATGCAATGCAATGCAATGCAATACAATACAATACAATACAATACAATACAATACAATACAATACAATACAATACAATACAATACAATACAATACAATACAATACATGTGTCTGTCGCAATCACCGCCCGCCACTCCTGATAAATATCCAACTCCACTTGAAGTGTAAGAGTGACCCCCCCCCCCCAAAAGGTACGACCCCCCCCCCCCCAAAAAAACCAATCGGTGTAATGGTCGTTTTGCCAAAATCTATACCCCCCTGAGCCACGCACAAGCAATTGGAACACGAACCAATCCCGGCTACAGTTTCAGCGCCACTGCGAAGGTCACTTGAAGAGCGACACCGGGCCACGCCCCTGACCACCCGCGCTCGTGCGGGCACCTCCCGAAGTGCCCGCCGGCCCCCCAGCCTTTGTGGCACCCCCCCCCCCCCCAAGTCTTCCTTTCAGAGTCCGCAGCCGTGCCATCCCTCACACGACGGAGCGCTCGCCGCGCCTGCGCAGTCTGCGTCCACGCCCCATCCCTCGCGGCCGTGCCGGTCCCCGCGCAGCACGCGAAGCCCCCCTCACCCCCGATGCCCCAAGTGGACGGGGTTCGCGTCCCGTCGCACACGCGACAGCCCGTCCTCGGCGTTGGTTTGGGGCGGCCGGGGGCTTCTGGGTCCAGGGGCCCTCCCCGTGACGCCTCCTGCCGCGTGGGAAAGGGGCCGAGGGTCCGCGCGCTTGGCAGTCCGCGTGCGGTGACCCCCTTTCTATGTGCCCAGGAAACGCTCATGAACAAGATCCAGCAGCTGCAGGACGAGGCCCGGTACCGCGAAGACGTATGTCCGGGCCAGAGGCCCAACGGTGCACGGGGGGCGGGGGAGGGGCGTTCAGGAGAAGATCGACGGTGCGTCATGCGGCGAAGGACAAGGGGGTGACTGTCCAGGGCCTCGTAAAGAAACCACCGATGGACTGCGTGAGCCCACCCCAAAGCAGCGACCGCTTCCGCAGTGCACAGCAGCACACAAACCATGGCACATGCAACAACGTCAACACCCTCCTCCGGCCCCAAGGGCACTGCGCAGGAGGGGGGGCACGCCCACGCCCACGTAGACCGAACCCATACACCACAAAGCACTGCGATCACCAAACGGTGCCACAACACACCACCAGCCCCCCCCCCCCCCCGAGAACTTTTTCTCAGAAAACTCAGCACCACTGGGGTGGAGTGGGGGGCGGTGGGGGGGGGGTTCCCACCCCCCGGCCTCTTCAAAGAATGCGCCAAAATTTTGCTTTCAAGTGCAAATTTCTCAAAATTGTCCAGCCCTTGGTTTTTTGTGGTCAAAATCACAAAGATCTCCAAACCCAATAACCGGATTCAACACTCACGAAGCAATACACCAAGTGGGCAATGCACTTTTTGGATGTTCTTCACCGCACACGCCTATTGAAGCAAACTTGAGTCGAATGTGTCCAAGAGTGGCATGATGGCTTCGGCGCTATATCATTCGTATACAGCAGGGTGCTCTGTAGCGTCGTACAAGGAGGAGAAACGGAAAGTAAGGGAGGAAACTGTTCAAATGGGTCGAGGGCCATCAATGGCACAGTGTCTGACCAGCTGCAGCAGATCCTCAATCGTGTGCTACAAGGCTGCACTTCCTTCGTTCACACCCACAGGCATCACCCGCCATCGTAGGGGCCCAAGGGGAGTGTGAAGGGGGGGGGGTTCCACACCCCGATCCAGCCCGATCCATTTTTTTTCGGCGCAAACACCTGTCCGATCCAGTCTGATGCATTTTGGATTGTGGCAAGATTTGATGGTGTGCATGTTGTGTGGATCGGAGCTAATTTTTTTTTTGAAGACGAAGAACTTTCATCTTTGCACCTTTGAGGCTTCGTTGCAATTTGTTTGTGAGGACCAGGCCCAAGCACGGGGAACGGCACAGCAAATGCACGCCGCCCGATGTTGCCAACCCCGCCATCACCCCCTCAGTCCGCTAATGGGCCTACAAACCACAACCTACAAACAGACACAAGCGACGACGAGGAAGCTGTCAGTTCCCGAAACATGAAGGCGCGGTGCCGAGACCGGGACGTGGGTCTGTGCCAAAGGACGTGCGCTGAAGATTGATCACGGGCACCACTCTTCACGTACGGGCGCACTGGAGGTGTTGAAGTGAGGACACCGACCCCCGTCTGGACCCCGAAACTGCGCCTATCAGAGCAGCCTACAACAACATGAGGGCTCGTGAGGGGCTTTGGGAGGTTCATTTTGTGCGTCTGCGAGAATTTACTGTTGTCATTTCACTTCTGGTGAGCGGTCAACATTTGTTTGCCCCCCAGTCAGCCCCA